>OOFE01048368.1:12323-27855 GCA_900323365.1 Monocentris japonica
ACTCTCTCCCCTCTCTCTGGGTTAATCTATAGCAGTAATTTAAGGGGGCTGCTGCTGCTGACACTGCATAGTATCAGTTCATTACATGGCCCACTGGACTGCACACACACACACACACACACACACACACACACACACACACCCTACCAAAGTGAGCCAGAATTGGGCCCGGATGTAAGTTTTGACACATCAAGTGTTTTATATCTACAAGGCATTCTTTAAGATTTGCCAAGTTGTTAGAAATGCGGGGAAATTGCGGTGTCATCTGAATAGCAATGTGAAAACAAATTGCCTTTATGTTTATAAATGACCAGACCATGTGGAAGTATATCTACTGAGAAAAGGAGAGGGCGAGTCAAACGAGACTGTGCCAGCATGGGGAAGTTTTGCAGGCAGTGATGATTAGTTTCCTATTGCAACAGAGAAAGAGTTATTGCACAAGCTGTACCATTCAATTACAGCATGCAGTAACATCATCCAAAGGGCCAGCAGCTGAGCTGAACAAAAACACCTCACTAAAACTGTTATGCCTTAACATTGCATGTCATCAAGATCATATTCATAAGTAGATTGTGAAGTACAAAAAGGTAAAAGATTTTGTAGAACGTCAACCTGCTAAGACGTATCCATATTAAACAATACTTTCCCAATCATAAAAAATACAGGCCAGGTACAAAGCAAATACCTTAATATACCAACTCCATTTGTAAAACAAAAATGTGTGTGTGTGTGTCATTACTTGTGTGTGCATGCATGTGTGTGCGTGTGCTTGTGTGAATGTGTGTGTATGTGTTTGCTTGTGTAAGTGTGCTTGTGTGAGTGTGTGTGTGTATAAAAACACAAAACTCTTTTCCTTCTTTGCTTGTTTACTTCCACTGCATTCTGCACCAGAGGTGAGAAGTGTTAATGAGGGTGCACCAGCCCTTGCCACCCGATAACAAATACCAGTCCACAAAACCCATCAATACCGTGATAGTGGGTGCACACAGATTTGCTGGTAATTATGCCCTCTGGATGTTCCTGAATCCCCCCCACCACCCCGCCTACCCCCCTTACCCTGTGCTGCCCATCCCCTGGTTTCCCCGATAGGAGCAGCAAAGCCACTGAGAGCCAGAGTGTGGGGGTTGGACCAATTAGAGAAAGAAATACACTGCACAAGAGACTGCTCTTAGATCAGCCAAGCAGGGTAGTGCCAGGCATTGTTTTTCGGCTCTCACACAGAAGCTTGCCGGTGTGTCAGCTTGAAGAGAAAAGACCACTGTCTTTTTGCTGCTTGTACAGAAGACTGTTGTTTGTTGTTCTGTTGAACCTCGGTAACAAGGAACCATAATGATAGAGCCTTCTTTCTTTTTTTGTTCCATTCACATCAGCTCAGCACTGCACTTCTTTTCAAGAAGTTGAATGAAGACTGCAAATGGATGACATGCCAAGGAGGCCATTAACACTATTGAAGAATGACTGAGAAAAGTTGCTTCCATAAACAGGGCAAAATCACACCTCATGAATTGCATCTCTTGGATGTTGCTGCTTGTGTCAGGCAAATTTAGCGAAATGACCTCCACCAACCCATTAGTGTACTCTAGAAGGACATTTTCCCCAGGACGGTGAGGTGAGAAAAGACCATGATGGTAGTGAGAAAGGAGTTGCCTCCTCCTTCTCTTAGGACTGAAGCAGGTGGCAAAGTGGCAGTGTCATTGCTATGGCAACCTTCCTTACTTCACCCATCCCTGGAAGGTTTTGCCAGATGTGTTAAGCCTTGTGGGCAATTGGAATTAAGGGAATTAAGAGGATTGACCCTCTCTTGGTGTGTTTTCTGTTGGGAAGTTCTGATTTTGATAAGTTCAAAAAAGCAAGGAAAGAGGGAGGCAGAGAGAGAAAACGTGATCAGTAACCTCCTTTCCGCTCTTCCCGCTGTGTAATCAACGTGACATTGCAGGTGGAAAGCTCTGGGAACTTTCTTTGCCAACAGACCCTAGGGCGAGCTGCAGGGATAGCTTGCTGACAGAGAAACCCCAGCGCAGGGACTTGTGATGTTCTCTCTCAGTCCATATCAGTACCACACAGTCCGCAGCATGAACCCAGCTCCTCCACCTTCTGTTGGATTACTTCCAATAAACAGCATTTCCAGTGAATGGTGTCAGAGCCTGTAAGAGAATATTGCTGCTGTTGCGGAAAACCCACTCAAATGCAATTTTGATGCTTTTCTTTTTTCTTTTTCCTTTTTTTACTTGAACTGAACGTTTACATGGTTATTTACGTGTTGAGGGAGTTTCTGGACACTTTGGATGTTGGTACACTGCTGTATAATTTCAAAAATACATGGGCGCCACAAAGGAAATGAGCATTCTTTTCCACATTCTTGAAGAACTTCCCTTTGGCAAATATGTCGCTTAGATCCAACAGCTGTGATATGAACTTAAGTTTGAAGACTGTCCGTTACCGTCTGTTCCTGTTGTGAAGGGAAAACAGCAGTGTAGGGACACACTGCCCATGTACTCCTGTCATTCTCTGCCATGCTAGGAAAATTAGGTTAGGCTACATATCATTTCCAATAGATGAACTAGAGCATCAGCTGTTTTGCAGACATAAAATGCTGTGTAGCTTGATCACTTGAGCATGACACTAACACTGCCAGTGTTAAGAGTTCAAACCTACTCGGGCCACCCATAATAAAAATGAAAGCACTCATGACATTTTGAGGCTCTTCAGTTAAAAACACCCACCAAATGGCTTATGTTATAAACAAGTGCAATCAACACAAGTGGTTGCTTGGAGGGAGTGTAGAACATCGGCAACAATTACTTCATGGACAACATAACACAGTACATAATTGCTGGCAAATAGAATGTTTCACAAAAATGATTGTCATTACTTGATTGTGAAGATATGAAAACAATTTGATTGTACCGGTGGTAAAATTCCAATAAGAAATTTGTAGAACATAAAAGACACACACTGTCACATAGATGATATTCCAGGTGTATTTGGACAGTATTCACATTGCAAGAATGAGTGTCAATTTACAGAAGAGGACACTTTTTCTGTTGCATGAGCTGCACGCAACAGTGAATTAATGTTGCACCATTTCTCCACCCAAAGCGGAATTACTACTAGGAGTCGACTGACCAATAAGAGTTTTGTCATACAACATGCCAACTTAGTTCTACATTACAACACTTAGGCTGCAGTGGCTGCTGCAGCACTGAGACAGAATAGATGCAGGATAGATGCATGATGCCGGGTCTATATTGCCTACAAGTGTAGGATCACCCATTACATTCTGCTAGTCTTATTAGCATTAACTGGCATTGCCTGAAAATGTGACTGCCAGTATGAGAAGCTAAGAAATGTGAGTGTTAACATTCTCCATACTGTGGCTTTGACAGTCTGCATGATTGAACTTATTTTCACACAGGGAATTCTGTTTACATGATGGCACCAAGAAAAATATAGTACATGGAAAACATGGCAGCCAGATTCTCCCTCTCACCACTACAGCCCCATTACACCGATTGAATGTAACATTGAGTGAATGTTACTGTTTTCAATGCATACTGTATGAATTCTGAACTGGCTCCAGCACCACTGCAGTGAAACTGACAGATGAGGTCTGCACTACAGCTGTCAACATCCTGTTCTCTCAGGTTTTTGCTGCTACTTTAGATCTTGACTTGTAGGGTGTCAGATGCCAGGCAGATGTCCATCTGTTGCAGTTTGTCAGCTAACTCTTTACCCCATTGGATGTGACATGACGTGTCACATTCACTAACTTTAACAACCCATCCTGTTTTTGCCAAAGGTCGCAACTCATATATGTGCCGAAACCTCTGCCAGTGTCTGTATCTGTGTCGACATATCCTCATTGATGTCTCTGCACCAGAGACAAAGCAGCACCACAGAGCAAATCTCCCCCTCCCGTGTCTTATCTCTGGGGACTGCTGCTGTGGTTGTTGATGTCTATCTGACTGCATAGGTGCCTGATTATGTTTTTGAGAAGCCACTGAGGTGGAGGTTCTCATGGGTAGATTCACAGGTTCTCAGATTCAATGTTTCTCAAACTGTTTTACTTTTTCTCACAAGCAATTGTGTGTCATTTCCCACATGGACAAGGTTTTGGTTTTTAGGTCATCTGATGAAAAGCTCATCTTGTACAGACAGCAACAGAGGAAGGGAAGGGTTTAGATAGAGAGGGGGGAGAGAGAGAAACAGATGAAGAGAGGATCAGACCTCTGCAGTTTGTGATTACATAACATAATTTATTTTGTCTCATAAAAAGCTAAAAATGCACCTGAAACACACCCTCCTCTTGATCCTGATGAGAGTATTTTTACTCTCCAACTGAAAAACATACTAACACACTAACCCACTAACACAGGTTATTTCAGATAGAGGTTAGACTGATAACAACAGGTGTTTCCATATTAAGCAATGTCCTGTGACTTATCACCCCATCACACAAGGATGTAATAGAAAAGGGAAGGTCCCAGGTGTCTCACCATGCCCTACATTCAATATAAGGCCTGCAGCATGCTCAAAATATGCCGAACAGCAATGCCTGTCTCCCCAGAAACCCCATGTTGTTAGCCTTTAGCTGGTTGGAGAAGCGTAAGTCATTGGAGAATTATGGTTAAATACATGAGAATCTCTTTCTCATGTACCCATTCACAAACATGTTTGATGGTGTCAGAGGATATTGGAGCCTTAAGAAGATGCCCACATCAGTTGGAAGTAACAAATACATCTCTTTCTACACCACCTACATGAGAGCTATGTAGTGCTCATCATTTATTCTGCTGGTTTGGACGTTTTGTTTGAGCTATAACATGTCTACATCAAATGATGTTCAGCTGGAAGTGCTGTTTTGTGACATTACTGCCTGTTGTCACCAGTAAAAAGGGTGCTGATTTCAGACTTTTTTTTTCTGGTCAGCTAGTAATTCTTAAAATCAGCTAGTAATCTTCTTAAAATTTGTGCCATCCTTGGACATTAATTTAAGCACTGCACAGAATAGAAGACAAACAAATTGAAAGTGGGGGTACAAAACTTTGTTTGAGCTCCCTAAATTAGTACAGGTGCTGAATTGTTCAGGCACTTACGTATCAGCCGTACACGGAAAAAGGTGTTTTACCCTTGGATCAGACAGATTTGAAAGCCACAAAGTAGGTGCTTCTGTCTAATGTGTGCTGGTCTACAACTACTGTTTGAGGATTTCTAAGGTAATCCCAAGGAATAGAGCAGATCTCTGGAAGGAAAACTGATAGACATTCTTCTTTCCTTAATTTTCTCTTTCCCTCCCTTTCCTTTTAGTTTTTGCTCTCTTTCTTTTCTGTCCCCTGCAATGAAATAGACAACATACAGTATGTAATACATTTTCTTTACTAAAAGGTCATTCTTCTTACTTTGGATGATTCTGGTTGTGATTGCTTAACATGACAGGTAAATTGATCATCTTGGCTAGTCTCTTGGTGTATTCCTATAAAAGTCCAATTTGTGATTGCAGAATTGTGCTCCTAGTTTAACCAAAGTCACCCTGTGCTCTTGAAACAAAGATTGACAGCTGTGTGCATGTGACAGTTCAACATGATTTCTATATGTATTTTGAGGCTGTAAAAGGTTTGATCTCATTTTTAATATCTGTAAAATAAAACATAACATGAGCATAAACACATTAGACTTGAATTTTGATTTAGAGGTCAAATAAATTGCTGATCATATCTTTAACAAAAATGTATGTTAAAGGCATACAGCTTATCATTTCCACCTGCGGGCCCTGAGCATGTGCCATAAATTACCCAGACATCAGATGAGAAACAGCCCCATGCTCCATCTTAGAAGGTCATGAGCAACTACATCACAGGTAACCCTTGCACATGTGATATATGCTGATGTTTCCAAGTGGTAAATTCCACAACAAGAATGATGAGGATTCAATTTGAGATTATATCCAATTGCTTTAGCTTGCACATTGATTGAAAAAGACTAGCTTGTTTCAGTACATGTATTTACAGCATTGATTGATTGGTGGGTTGGTTGGTTGATGGATTGATTTATACTCAATAATCTCTAATAAGGATATTTATAGCGTCCCCAGCAGCACACCATATATAAAACATCCAGGTGCAAATACACAATACAAAAATAAACCTCTGGCACAGCACATCTCAGTAAAGACATAGCTGTATGATTGCACTTAAAGTACAATGTATAACCCCAGGATAAGGAATTAAAAGGAAGACAATAAAGGCAGCCTATGACAGGCATATGTCTGTCATATGTCTGTCATATGTCTGTCATATGTCTAATACCAGTAAGCACAAACTCTCCTCTTTTGGTTTTCCATCTTGGTGGATTGAAATGACCACTAAAAGCATATGAGACCTTGCTATGGGTGCATCAAATTGCAACAAAAGCCAGTAGGTAATCAAGGCTTCAGGCAGCATGTGCTCCCAATGTATTTGAACATATTTTAAGACATAATACCTTTGTGCAAGTACCATTGTGTAGCTAGTAAATTTACCATATGAGATATTGTCATCACAAGAAACCAGCTAGGCTACATTCCGTCTTTCTTTGGCCTGGCTAAAAGCATACTAAAATATCCCACACACACGGCCAGGCTGAGAGATGCTGTGCAGCATAAGGGTTGAGGGGAAGGGTTGTGGCTGCTGTGGATACTGCTGTGCCAGTGTTTGTCAATGATGTATCATGTGTAGACCAAGGCAGCAGCTTGGGGGTAGATTACTTTCCTAAACAAGGCAACAGTCTTAAAGGGTGAGTTACTGTCCTGGCTATTGGTCTCTCTCCCAGGGCCCCTTGACAGCAGTAGCATCTTAATACTGGCTACTGACCAAGGCAACAGATTCCCTGCCAAGTGGCAGCCGCCTGGCCAGTCTGTCCTACTGCACCACAGAAGCTAGACATAGAATACTGACAGACAAGGCACCGCAGGAGATGAAGCTTAAGCTTACGTGAATTCCACAACAGGGAAGGGAAGCTGTTCAATTTCTCAGGCTTCATGATATCCTTCACAACTTGCTTGTCCATGTGCATATATCTTGACTAAACTGTTCAAGGCAACTGATATAATAAGATAGGATTTCTATTTGATGTGGATTTTCACCCAACCTGCCCACCTATGGCAGCCTCAACAAAAAATAATCCCCAACTTTCATCCCTTTTACAAACTAACACAGGCACAGCAAGTGCAGCTGTTCCCTAAGAAGGCTGCACTTAGAGAGGAGGTTAAAGCTATCTCCAATGCACCATGCACACCCATGCTTGACAGATAATCCATTCTGTGGTGAGAGAATTGGTCACCTGATGGGCATTCAATTCAACAATTCTTAGAGAGAAATACTCTCCCTTTCAGGAATGAAAATTATTGTTTTTCATCAATATACGCTAACATCTTTAACATACAATTTGGAATTTGTGATCCTCTTAAATTTGGGCATACTGAAATATATTCTTGCAAATGTTAACAAACCTTTTACAGCCTCAAAATATATGTAAAACACATTGTGGCAGACTGGGGTGTGTGTGGTTCCCAGTGCTGTGAAAGACTTCCTGCCTGGTCCCTGTACTTAAGAAAGGGCGCCCCAGTGTCTTGAATGACTACAGACCTGGGGCGTTGACCTCCAACATCATGAAAACCCTGGAAAGACCCCTGCTGGCTCACCTCAGACCCCTGGTGAACGAAGGACCGGACCCCCTGCAGTTTGCCTAACAGGCTAGTGGAGGGGAGGATGCCATCATCTACCTGCTTCATCGGGCCCACTCCATCTGGACAGGGTAGGCAGCACTGTGAGATTCATGTTTTTTGATTTCTCCAGTGCTTTTAACACCATTCAGCACATACTCCAGGGAGATAAGCTGTGGACAATGCAAATGGATGGCCCCTTGGTGACCGGGATTAGAGACTACCTGACTGGCAGACCACAGTATGTGAGGCTGCAGGGCTGTGCATCAGATAGATACAACTCAGTCATGCCACTTACAGATGTTTGACTCTGCAATTGTCGGATGTGTTAGTGGGGGTCAGGAGGGGGAGTACAGAGGACTGGCTGGTGACTTTGTTGAGCAGTGCAACCAGAATTATCTTGGTGCAGTCTTACAAGTACCTAGGAGTGCACTTGGATAGCAAGATGGACTGAAGTGGGAACACTGAGGACATATACAAGAAGGTCCAGAGCTGATTTTGATAAACATGCACTTTATAAGAGTTCAAATAAGAGCTGGAGTAAGATGGCCAAGTTAGGAAAACAATTGGAGAAAATCAATTTAGACTCACTTAAACTCACTTGACACATGGACAAACTAAATTTTATCACATAGCACAGATATTTTGGTGCAGCAATGCCCGTTTTATTGTTTTTTTCCAGAACTACAACTGGAGGCAGATTTGGGAATGTTTATCACACAAACCTGATGGTGACATCCAGCAATACTGAATTTCTTGCTCTCAGCCTTTCTCATATTGCTCAATTCCTTGCTCGGCCAACTCACCTCACCCTAATATAAATTTCCTCTATTTATTTGTTTATTTCTGCTTGAAGTAATTGCTTCACATTGCCAAGCCTACTCTCCTCTCTTAGACCAAGCATCCATGTGACAGACTATTCTCCCATAGGCTTGCACGTGGCCATGATAAATTAGCTTAATGCCGTGCAAATATTAATCACATTGTCACCACAGCTGAGCAGGGAAGCAGTTTAGTACTGCAGCCACCACACAGCCTCATTTATCAAACCCCAGAGCTCTCCTCCTATGCTAACCCTCCTGCTTGCTGTCTCCGAAACACAAGCTGTTCCCACCGAGTTTTCTGATGCCAGTGCTGCCTTCAACTGTTTCTTGAGTAGCACAGTTTGCTTAAGTAAAATACTATCAGCGCAAAACTGGCCTTAAACAGCTCACCCAAATGTAGAAACACAACACTTGTGATTCTTTAGTTTGAAATCAGTCAACGCTGGTGGTAAATCTGCAAAGTGAGCTTTTATGATTTGTACAATGGTGGTGGCTATAAGTTCACTGAGGAATGGTGGAGTAGTTGCTTAGTTGTTGTGAAATGTGTGAAACCCTCTTTTTTCACACTTTTCTCAGACCCCCTCCATGAGACATCCATCCTCAGATAATATACTATATATATTTTACAATAGCTACAGTTAAGAAATACTTGAAAGTAAACACAGAAATGGCACAGCATGAGCCGAGCTGTTGTGCTTAGGCGGTTTGCACATTGCAAAAAAAACTCAACAAGTCCTGCTGAACTATTTCAATCATCAACCACTTGTGTGGTCATGGTTGTAATGACTGTAATGATGGTTTATCTGTGCAACACATGTCAAAATCCAACTTGACCACTTCTGTAAGTGGAAACTGAAACTCTTGATATGATTTTGTCTGAGTGGCAGTCAAAAGAAACCTATTAAATATTTCTCAGTGGTCCTTACAACTATGAGAGGATCTTTTTGTAATGTATGCCCCAAGCTCACCCCACTGTGCCTGTGAAAGGTAATGTCAACTTGTTATATACTGTATGCTCACAGATATTCACAAATTCATCACTCACAAATGATGAATGTGTTACTGTGAGTGTGGCAAGAATGATTATCAGCCAGCACCGCAGGTTGAAGATGTGCAAATGGAGTGTTTACGCTTGAATGTAGTATAGATATTTAAACGTAGACCGTGGCAAATTACACTGCACCTCGAGCCACAACCTTCATAAGTGCCTTTTTGAGTTGGATGTATGAGAGCAAGCTGTACACCCCACAAAAATAGCCTCACTTCCTCCTGTGGGAACACTCAGGAAGGTAGTGGCCCAGTATGGGGCCATTGTTCACTCTAGGGATAAACTGTTAGAGATAAAATAATTTCAAAAGATATAAAGCGCAGTCTTGTCTGGTCTTTTATTCCATTTTACTTTCCAATGCCTCTTTTGCAATATTGTAAATATGAGCCAGGTAATCTTCTTGATTGAACTTACGCTAAGCTTCATTTGTGTATTCTGTCTTTCTTTCTTTGTATAATTTGTTATTCTGCCTTTTTGTAAATATATGTAATTATTTTGGCCAGATTTACATCACAGATATTTTTTTTCTGCCTTTAACTACTTTTTTGGTAAATGAGTGAAACTGGCTAGTCAGTTCTGGGAATCACCAGCCACTGTGTGGTGGATGAAAAAAAAAAATCTTTTTCACACCTTTTTCACCTGTCGTTGCAGATTTTTGTTGTTGTTGGGAAAAGATGAAAGATAGCAACAGGATATGTCAGTAAAGGTTTCAGGTTTTTTCTTCTACATGAAGGCCCTCACACCAGTTGGTACCATACTGTGCACAGTGGTACATTATCCTTGTACTCAGACACGTTCTGTGGTAATCTTCACAATGCATTAGGTCAAGAATTCAACCTACAGATTTAATCCCCTTGGGTTGGTGCTGGATTCCTCCTAATTTTGCTTGATTGTAGAAAATCGCTGTTCTAGAACAGGGACCTATTCAGTGGCACCGTGGGGGGTGCTTAACCCATTAGTGAGCAGTGCAGTGACCTTCAGAGGGTGCATTCATGACCGTTTTGTATCTTGGACACTTTCCTTGAGTGGAACTACGTTCCAGAAAGAATGAAGCTTGCCACTTCAGGTTTTTCCTCTGTAATAATCTTATTTGTATTTCAGATCAAACAATGACTTTGAGGCAAAATTCACAATGTCTACTTTTATTCCATGTGTGTTTTTTAAGCAGACACTGAAATTGAACTACATTACAACAATGCCATTCAATGAGTCAAGCCCCCTATTTCAAGTCAGCATAAGTATTTGGACAAAGTAAGTTTCTGGCAAATTAAATGACTTGCAAGGTCAATATTTGGTTCCATAACCCTTACATTTTATGACTGCATGGAGTCTGTGACTCCTGGACATCACTAGGTTCATGATGTGACAACTTGCTCTGCCAAACTTTTACTGCTGCCTCTTTTAGTTGCTGTGTGCTTGAGGGGACTTCGGACTTCACCTTCCTTTTGAACAAGTGAAAGCATGCTCAATGGGGTTTAAATCTTTGACTGACTGACTTTTCTTCCTGATAATCTCCTTGGTTTAGTTTGCTGTATGTTTTAGGTTATTGTCTTGCAGTATGATTCATTTCTCTGAATATTGGTGAACAATTTTTCTGTACACTTCAGCTGTCATTATGTTGCTGCCACCACTGGTTACATCATCAATAAAGACCATTGAACTGGTTCCAGATGCAGCCATACAGCCTCTGTAATTTTCCTCTCTCAGTCTTCTGTGCACAGTGTCTTGTGATACTTTCATCCCCAATGTATGGAGATCATTCGTAATTACTCGAGCTGACAATTTAGGATTTTTTTCACAGCTCTTCTAATCATCCTGTCATCACTTTCTGATGTCTTCCGCGATCTTATTGCTGGTGATTTCTAAGTCCTCCGGTAGTTAGTTTCTTCTTCAGGACATTCCATATCTTTGACTTTGGAATGCACACACATCCTCACAATAGCCTTCTTGGTTGTCATACTTCTTCTTCCTCTTCTTCTTCTTCTTCTATCTTTTAGCTTATAAAGTCAACTCATTGTTTGATTTGACACACAAATTTGATTAGTACAGAGGAAAAACAACCACTGTCCCATTACTTTTGCATTTAACTGTATATATAAGTACTGTACAGTATGTTATATGCAGTATAACTACATATTGCATGTACAGTATAGTCTACTGTCCATAGTATGTCTTGCATTGTCAAAGTGCACTGATTATGTCTGTTGGCCGTGTACCATTTGTGTCAGTATGTACTGTGAAACTTTAGTTGCCAATGTGTTTCGGCACCATTGTCACCAAGACACATTTCTGTACATTTATTGCAGTTGGTGATTAAAGTGATTCTGATCAACATGTAGTGTTCCCAGCAAGACCAATTTCATGTACAGTAAACTGCTGTTTTTTTTGTTGTTTTTTTTTAGTATAATCACAGTGAGCTCTAAGAGTAATAGGACAATGGGACAGTGACACATTTGGACATTTTGGCTCTGTATTACTATTTCTTTGGATGTGGGATGAAAACAAAGAGGGCAATGAGGGTAAAATGCAGAAAGTCAGCTTTAATTGGAGGAACTATTCTGCCATTTCAAATATAAAGTTAAAGAATGACAAAGGTTTTTTGTTCATGATGGCCAACATTTAAGGATGCCTAAAGTAATAGTATTAGTAGTATTATTATAAGACTATATAGTCATTTTTGTATTCTTTTTTGTATGCTTTAACTTTTAAAGTGGTTTCCAGAAATCTGGCAAATCTGTTCTTCCCAGCCTTTTTGTTCATTTCAGTATATCTCTGAGAATACACCAGTGTACTACTCATACATCTGCATTACTCTGACAGAATGGAGCTAAATGGCCTTGTAAACAAGGGTCTGACAGTAACTCACAGTTGCTGTCATTTCACATCCAAAATAATAATAATATGGAGCCAAAACATCAAATAATGTGCCCCTGTCCAAATACTTACACTAATTCCCTTAGAGAGCTCCCTGTGTATTGAATAACAGTAAAATTTTAGAAAGCAGGAGTGGGACTGGGGCTGTGTCTTACATTAGCGCTGTCATTTTCTATCACAAGACTGAGATGTCTCCAATCCAGTCAAACAAGACATCTTGGCAGGATTTTAAAAAGTTTTTATTCTGTATATTCCATACAAATCTGAAGACGAATAAGTCTAACTGTGTGGAATTACTGTTCTTAAAAAGTCTCCTTGATCTGAAAGCAGGGTATAGGCTCCGACTTCGGTATATTAATTCTAGTTTCTAAAATGGACTTCTTTTCACTTGGGCTCTAAAGTCACATGAGGACATTTTAACTGACAGATATTTGATGCTGACAAAGGAAGACTGGGTAGTTACAGTATATACACTGAGTATAAAAAAAAATCAAATAATAGGATCACCAGCTCTTTTTACAAAATGGCTTGACCTGGTCAAGCCAGTGAAATCTATAATTCCTTATTGATTTCACCTGTTACAGAAAATCTACTTCACTCCTGAAGGGGAGCTGCAGATGAAGAGGATACAGGTTAAAGGATATTTAAGCCTTGAGAGAATTCAGGCATAGATTGTGATGGTGTTAATATTAGATTGATTTTTATTTCTCAAGGTGCCCAGCCGACATGGGCTGATGAGGCACATCCATGTTGTGATGTGTGTATGACAAACATTTCCCAAAACAAACTCAGATAAGTGCATTAAGTCCAAAAGCGTATAAAATCCTTCATAATCGTCTAACCAATAGACATTAGCAGAAATAGAAATATTTTTTATTATAAAGAATGCATCTCAGCTGTAGCATAGGACAATAGAACATAAAAAGATTTCATTTTCAGTTTTCAGCAGACATTCTGTTGTCTGGTCTACCAACCAGCTTCTGTAGCTCATGGTGACGTACCTGACCTTAACTGCACAGACAGAGCTTCGGCTTTTGAACATACAGTCCTGACATAACAGCTGTTTTCAGCTATTAGTAGTTTAGATTTATTGGCATATCATTTTCTTTGTAAATAAGAAATCATTTGTTTTTGCTGTCCTGTATATCACACCGTATTCTTTGAGATATAAATTCTAAACGAATCATTGAAAATAATGTAATATTCTTTTAGTAAGTCTATGGTTGGGTGTATTTGCGTGTCTTAAGAAAGTTTCCCAATATTTTGTACACTGAGTGTATGTTGAAAGTAGAAGTTATGCATAATTCAAATGACTTTTAGGCATTTAGCTAAGTGTAGAATAAACATTTCACAAAAAACATTGACAAAAAAGCAAATGAACTCAGAACTTATGTAGACAAAACACGTAAGAACAGTTTTTAAAGATTGTAATGTTTGTAATATTTTAAGCACTGAAATATCTCTAAAGTTTTCTGATCAATTTTGATCTATCAGTAAAAGAAAAGCCTCTGTTAAAAACCTGTCATCATAAAATACCTCTTTGCTCAGCTAAAGTGCTGTAAACTGGTGTCTTCAGTGGGTCACACTCCACAAAATGAAACTAAAGAGCTGTAAACCTTTCTGCATGGGGAACACAACTAATTGCAATCCTACAGCTTGTGTGTAGTTGTTCAGCCGTAAGATTAGCAGAAGGTAGTGAGCAAAATGCCAGAGACATCAGGCCAAAAAAGTACACTGCAGGCCTGGTTAGAGGCCATTTTGGTAGGGAGGGTAATGAGATACTTTGGAGGGGCAGAAACCAATGTTGGTTACAAATCTTCCCCTGGAGAAAAAAAAGGTGCAATTTTAGAGTAAGCCTTTTCTTTGATCTTATGGTCTATTGTTACTAATTATCTGTCTGTATAAATGAAAGAAAAATAGCATTAGCATCTCACTAAAGTGGTATTCGATGGTGCTGCAGGCAGCTAAGGATGTGTCTTGCCCCGGCCCCTGGGACTCAAATGTGGGCCCAAGCTCGCTGAGGCTCCAGGGTCACAACAAGCATCTCACCCATCTAGTTCTCCCACTACATTGATAGCGCAAGTTGGTCGGATTGGGACTCCTAATGTGAACCACTGTTTAAAAAATAAATCACCATGACAGCCGGTCACAAAGCCCCGCCCAATTTGTATGTTTGCCGCAAAAGGGAAGTCATTCAATCCAGGCTGATATCACTCCATTCTCTCGAGACTGTCTCCACCTTAGTGACCCAACTGACCAATGACAATTTGGAGACAAAATTTATTTTCCAAAAGGCTTTTTTTTTTATTGGATCTGACTAAATAGACAAAGTTAATAGTAATAAGAAAATTAACATGATATTTTTCCCTTCATCTTGGTAGGAGGGGCAAGATCATTTGAGTGGGCTGCGTCTAACCCAGCCCACCCTTAGAACTGGACCTGATTCATTGGTGTGAATGCTGGAAGCATTCACAACATATGTTATTGTATCCACATTCTAAAAAAAATATTATTCTTATTCTTCAGCCCTCTTTCTTTGCAACGCTACTCCTTCCACATTTTTCAACGTAGAAACTTATTCGTAGAAACGTAGAAAATGTTCAGCTCAATTAGGACATGTGTGCGTGTATTTTTATTTTTCCTAACTTTCATACTTTCTGAAATATTCAACATTTTCCGGCAATTTTGCCCCATTGAAATGCATGGCGGAATGTTCAGATTCAGAGTGGTGGCCGTTAGAAATTTGAAAATCTTCAGGCATTTTGTAAATTGCCGCTGCTCCTTCAGCTTTTACAGATATTCAGGTTTGTTTGAAAGTCATGCTCCACATACACACACATTATGGAATGTTCAGCTCTCCACTCTAGCAGCAGTTGGAAATTTCAACTTCTTATGGGATTTTTAACCTGTCGCTACTCCTACAGTTTTAAAGCTACATAGACAAATTGTACATTGAAATGTTCAACTCACTATGCTTTACCTCACATTCAAATATCTAAGTGATGCCATTCATAGTTTTTGAAATATTTAGCTTTGAATGTCCCATTGATTTCAATGACAAAACATAGGTGGGAGAGCTCTCAGCTG
>OOFE01048368.1:27875-38475 GCA_900323365.1 Monocentris japonica
AACATAGGTGGGAGAGCTCTCAGCTGCAGCTGGACCAATATTCAACATAGCTGATTGAGATTTCCTAACTAGACCCACCCATTTCCCACTTTTCCAACTCATTCATCCTTCAGCTGCTTCTTCGTCCAAATTAAAAGCCAGCAATCCAGTTTAGCGTCAGCATTCACGCCGCAATTTCTTCAGAAATTGCCTTCTCTAGTTTAACAACCTATTCCACCCTGCACATTAAAAATAAATTGAAATTATTTGAAATCAGCTACCTACCTCTACCTAAATCTACCTACCTCTACATTTTTAGATTTTGTTTTCAAACTTCGAGTGACTTTTGTGGCAGATGTTAAAAAAATGTAAAATCTGCATGGAGCATTCAAAAAAAATCTGTTTTATTGTACTTGGAAAAGTAAAAGTAAATATGCATTCAGTGATATTTACATCCCACCATGCTATCTATGAGTGTGTCACCTCAACTTTCCATTGTTTACAGCAAATAGTAAGTCTTAAAATATTTATTCTGTGAATGTGTCACGGCTGTGCCCCTGTCTCCCCTTATGTTCCTGTGTTTCCCATTCCTCCTGTGTGCCATGTCCCAGGTTTTGTCTTTCTCTGTATTTGTATGTGTGTGTTTGTGTTCCGGTCCTGCCCCCTACCTGGATCCTACACACCTGCCTGCAATCGGCTCATCTCCTCTGCACACCTGGCTTCCATCATCCCATCACTCTCCGGCATATATACCCTGGCCTTCCTCCCACTCTTTGCCAGATTGTTGCTTCTGCTTTAGTGGTAGCTACTCGCCAGCCTCTCCGCGCAGCTGATATTGCCTATGTTTGGTTCCTCGTGTTTGTTGCCTCTCATACCTGCTTTGTCTCCCGTGCTTCAGGAGCCCAGCCTGTCTGCTTACCTGCCTGCGAACCTACCTGCTACTCACCCATCCTCGCTTCCCCCATCTATCACACCGCCTTGCCATCTCCATTCCTCCTGCCATCTCCAGCCTTCCCTATTCCTCCCATCTCCGGTGAAACACCTCTCAATAAATCGGTTTAACTTCCCTCTGCCTCGGTGTTCTGCGCTTGGGTCCGCTAGTGAGCTACCCCTGACAGAATAAATGTAACACAGTAGACAGTGTATGTGTTTACAGTTCAGTGTGCTTGTATGTATTTTCATTGTCCCGCCGCGTGTCCCGTGCTTCACAGAATTGGTATCTCTAAATAAAAGTGAGCATATGTCTGTGCTCTTTGTGTGTATGTTGACTGCAAAGGAAAAGATGATGGAAGTTATGCAATAAAGAGTTAATCACAATGTACACACATGCACACCATGTTTATTATGTGACCAAGACCCAAATACCAATCAAATACACAATACCACCCCGCATATTGTAAAAGCAACAGTCACAACCCATTTTAAATGACACTTTGGACGATAGACAGTATTGCATGAGTTGAATGAGCAGACTGATTGTGTTGTTTGGCAAGACATTGAAGAAACTTTGGCAAGCTGCATAGCTGCACTGGAATTTTTTCATTAAGGTGCTGTAAATACGTTTGTTTGTCTTTGCTATAATTTGACTGTCAGATCAAACTAGTTCATAAGCATTTACGTGTAGTGTGTGTCTATGCGTCCGTGAAATCCCCATAAAGATGTCACGGTAAACAAAAAGGTGGGTGAAATATGACCTCCAGTTGGTGAAAAACATTAATTCATCCCATTAAAAGAAACCCTTTATTTCCATAACTGACATGTTTGCTACTACTTAGTATGATGAGTACTATGAAGATATGAAGATTTATATTAGCCTCAAAAGGTGGGGAAATAAAAAGCTGGATAAAACTGAGGTTAGCTGGGTCCACCCTCCACTACATCCCTGATCCCAATCCTCAGTTCTCCCACTCAGTAACCAGAAGAGCAACGCGGTCCTCTGCTCTTCTCTTCCTGGCAATGTAACAAGAAGCCACCGCCAACACCGCCACTGCTGTAATGAACAAGCTAGCAATGACCACTGTGCTCATGCTGGTGCTGAGGATTGCTCTGATTCCCCAGTGTCCACCAGTTGCTTTGGGCTCTGGAGGATTCACTGAAAGGCAACGATATATTAAAACAGTTAGTATAGTTTAGATAAATGGATAGATAGATGATAGATAGATAGATGCATCATAATTTCACTTAACTTTTACCTAATGGGATCACATTGCCATCGCAATAATGAAACTCCTCAATAATGAAACTTCTCAGATTTCAGAACACAAACAGGAATCAAAATGGAAATTACAAGCAGGACTTGTCCCACGCTCAATAAACAAGCAGCTCAGGCTCAATGGTAGTCCTTAGTGTTTTAGTTGCCTAACCTTCACCTTAAGTGGAACCTGTCATCTAAGTTGTTTTACTGCAGTGATAGGTTACGCAGCTGGTCATATGTAAGAATAGTATGAATCAATGTATAGGTAGAGTATGAAGTCCAGTATCCATTCATATATTAACCTGCAATGGGTTTGTCGTTCTTTTTCACCATCATCATCTCATCAGCTCCGTTGGGAATAGCTTCTTGGATCACCCGCAGGGGACCTTGGGTAATGGAGTGACTGGCTGTCTGCTTGTATAGAGATCGCTTGCGTTTGCGTGATGGATTCTGCAGGCAACCTTCTGCACATCTGGAGAAGGGATTCCCAGTCTCACACAGTATGACGGAGCAGGTGATGTACACCTGTAGTTGGCAGGGGTCAGTCAGTTGGCAGGTGTAAGTGGTGGCAGATTGGTTATGCAAACATTTCTCGGAGGCAAAAATAATCTTATTGGTTGAGTTAAACCTTAATGGGCGGAGCCAAAGAACCCCAGTTTTTTTTTGGGAGCACAAGTTAGCTAACCAGCCAACTTGAATGGCAAAGAAGGAACTCTGGTCAAAATAGAAATAGAAATAGAAATGGTAATAACTTAGCACTTTTTCATTCATTCATGACCATGGCATCCATGATGTTGGAAGGTCAGTAGGATAGCTTCCCTAGATAGTGATAGGGTGGTACAGCTAGTTTGAATTTGGAAGGTCAGCTACAGTGGCTAGCTAACCTAGAAAACTTAGCCCCCTTTTCATGGGGCTCTCAGTCTAAAGTTAAACTGTGGTTCTTTAGCTCCGCCCGCTGAAGTTTTTGATCTCAAACAATGAGATCAATTCTGCCTCCAGAGCAGCTCTGTCGTTGGTAAAAGATTGTGGAACATTTAATCAAGTCACTAATTGTTGAGTGACTCATTTACTATAGTGATAGGGGGAATTTCTTGTACAAACATGACACCTATTTACATCTACCTAGCTGTATAAATAATATTATGGTATTAGTTTGTTACGCTGTATAAAAACTAGTGTTTATAGCCTAAAAGTTACCTCATCATAGTTCCCAGTAAATTTGAAGGCTTGAACCTCAAACATGAATGTAGTTGTATTCGGCGAATGGACTTTAACTGTCTCATCCTGCAGACACCTTTAACAAAAAACAATTATAATACATTACATACAAGATGTAAGGCTATCTTATTGATATTTCAGGAAGCAGTGAATTGTGATTTTACAATAGATTTCAATAGATCTATGTTCAGCTCAGTGCTCACCCGTCTTTGATGAGGCTGTAGGAGAGGTTGCTTTCAGGGTTGTCTTCAGGAGTGGCTTTGCACCACTCTACAAACAGAGTCACGTCTGTTAGCTCAGATTCAGCCTGAATGCCCATATAAATCATTTCCAGCAACTTGACCTCCACTGGATATGCACTGGCCGCCATCTTCGTTGTAAAATTGCTATTGGTGAAGATCTCAAAACTATAGCCAAAACTGCCAAATTTGGACTCAGTGAAAATGTAGTCAGATTTGTGGACCTGATAGTTATTTGAGATGGTGATGGTCTTGGGGAACTGGCAAGAGAAGCCAATATTAATGTGCTTTCTTCGGGTTATAGTTATGTTGGCCAGGTCGAAGAGCCGGATTTCATTCTTGAAAACAATAAAATCACCTGTATCCTATATGAAAGAAATACAGGAAACCATTCAATAAATGTGACTGCCATAAAAGGTAACACCTGTATCACAAAGGTGAAAACATTTTGATTTGAATATAAATCCAGCCAAGCAGTAAATGTTTTTCCACTTGGCCATCTTCTCATACCTCGACCTCTGTGCCACAGGCGCTGAACGACATGGTGCCCATGATATGAGTGTCGTTGGAAGTGAGAGAGCAGGTTGGGTCTTTCAGCTTAGGCAAGTAAGTGTCGATGTCAGGCACGGTAGCCTTCTCGATGGTAACTGTCATCTGGTTGGAGGAGCATTTTACAACCCCCTTACCTGTAGATCATATCAATCAATAACTCCTTAAAGCACAGACCAAAAATACTCAAATATGTCCTCCAATATGTCCATGCAGAGGAGAATTTTTTTTGTGTCTCAGTCAGCTTGCTACTTATATTTTCAGTCAGTGTTAAAAGTGTTACGAGTGTAGTGTTAATAATGGGAGTATTAAAACATATGAAGTATGTTGAACTGTTAGGTGAGTATTTGTGTTCTTCATGAATTGAACCCTCTGCTTGGCCTCTATTCTCTAAACCAAATTGGTAGAAGAAATACGATTTATCACATCGCTCACAAGGTGGCGCCATCTGCAGTCTTTGTAACATTACAAAGCTATAAATGATTCAGCAAACCTTCAGTGACAGATGATTTGGTCACCATGACAACAACACACCTCATCTCTGATTGGCTAAATGACAACAAAAGAGAAAAGGCAAGGTGAAGGGTCAGAAAAGATGGGAAATGCAAAAAGTTATTACTATCATTATTATTAGTAGTAGTATTTTGTGTAAGCACAGATAAGTGATGTGTGGAAATATTATAGAATAACAGAAATAATGAACAGCAGATCTCAGCTCGCTAACGTCACACAAGCCAAACAAACACACACACACACAGACACAAACATGCATATACACAAGCCGATGGCCCACACCTGTCATTTGTCTCTGCAGTGAAACAGAGTGGGACAAATTGGTGTAGGTTCTTGAGCTCTGGCGTCCAGCTCACAATGACTTCAGCTTTCCCCAATTCATCATCCTTGAACTCTTTGGTCATGTTCTGGGGGCCACTGAGCTGGAAATCATTTATCCTTCAGGAAAAAGGCGAGAGGACGAAACATGGAATAAGTATCCATTCAGCTTATCTGGAATACAATATAAACAGTAATATTGTCCGTTCTAAATAATTCTTCTTCTTTTGTCAACCAAAACTAATGTTGGTTCTCAGTGAATTTTGCTGATGAGGTAACAGGAGGTAAGTACTTAGCATGGTGTGCCTGTGCTTGCACATAAAGCTGGAATTTGACACCAACAGTGGCGTGAAAAACTGCCCCATGCGAGGGTGTCGTAGACAAGAACTGCACATGACCAGCTGCACAGTTTGGCAGTGGAGGAAGGACTGGAACACAGACAAGAGGTTATTGAATCACCACAAGCATGCAAAGATCTACAAACGGGTTCAAAACTCAACAGACTTCTGCTTTGGTCATCGAGTACAGCTACTACTTGTCTTTTTGTCTTGTTCGTGAATTTGTCTGAATCAATGAAATCTAAATTGCATTGGCTCTAACAAAAGAGGTGCAGGTGCTGTTCCCTTACTCTCCAGGGCAAATTGCACGGCTACTTGGCTGACAGGGGTTGAGTTGCTGTCAGAGGACCTGTTGAAGGCATTTTTAGTTGCCGATGTTCCGTCTGCATAGGACAAGGTGAGGTCTTTGGTGGAATAGTCCTCCAGCACCAGCTCAAACACATGGACACCAAGTCCTAGTTGGCCCTGAGATTTCACTGTGCACTCATTCTGGGTGAATATAAAGAAGAACAGGAGAAAAACGCTAAATCCAGGAGTGCTACGTTGGTAGAGATTTATCCGTACAGAAGAACTGCTGTAATCAAAATAACAGTGCTTCCACTAAATATGAATTTAAGGGTGTGCAGACTTATGCAACCAAGGTATTTTTACAATGTGTGAATGATACAACTAAATAAAGATTGACTTAACTCGTCTTGATTTCAGCCTCTACCAAAAACAAGACATTTAGATCTACTGTACACAAGATAGAAGTATGATTTCTTGTATTGTTTTGAAAATGAAAGCCAAAAAACAGTTACCAAGGGCAGCTAATATTACTGGCGAGCTTCCCATAAATATATCTGGGAGCATGCCTGATAAAGGAAAAAATGTTACCTGCTACTAAAGTGAAACATTGTTTTAAGCTGGCATGCAGTTAGAAGTAGTGCTCTATTATGATGTACCTATGTATTATTACTTGTAAAGTATTACCTCATCCAGTGTAACGTTTGCGCCTACACTGGCAGTAAAGCGGCATCTCACATGATCTCCGTCCGGATCGTAAGCCAAAAGAGGAAGACTTGAAAAACAGTTCTGAGGCACCCTAGACACCATGAACACACAATATGGTATGAAATATGGCTTAGTGTAGATTCACGTATGACTCAAATTGAAACACAGACCCAAACCCTTATTGTCGTGAAATAAATTGTTCAAGGATACTTGTCATGAAAATCAAGTGCAATAAATATCCCACAAATGTAATATTGTATAATCTCAGATCCTTGTATGAAGCATGAACACAAGATCACACTCTCATTGCAAACTGTCAGCTACATTTCATCTCTTGCAGTATTTGACCACATGTTGAACAGAAGTCCACCTCAATTTCAATCACATTGCTTTACAATATTTAAGAATATCATGAAACATTGTGACAGCGTTGTGCATTTTCTCCCATTCTGCTTTGCAGTGGCGTTCCAGTTCACTTAAATCAAGAGGGGATCGCCTAGGAAGAGCTCTCTTTAGGTCAGTCCAAAGATTTTCAATGGGTTGAGTTGAGGGCTTTGACTGGTTCTTTCCAAGTTTAGACTTATCCAACCAAGGTATTTTAGTTTTTCTAATTTTAATGAAATGTTTTTATTTTGATGTTGTGGGTTAGATGTCTAAATGCAAGTTGAAAAAAATCTACTTGGTTTTCAGTTCAGGCCTCAAGGCAATGGAAACAAGACGTTTTTAAAGGCTGTGTATTTTGTAGATCCACTTTCTTTGGTTCTATTTGATCAGGACATTTAGAGCAGTGCTGATATTAAAAGTAAGATGATAAAAACAATGACAAACAAATTATGTGCAAAGTATACTACAAACTCAACACTCAACACCTCGCCTTCAACACCCAGTGATAGCTGATTCGACCAATCAGAAAAAGACACAGCTGATGGCCCCGCCTGGCAAACCTGAGCCTCGATCTGACTGGGTCTGATGACTGGTGGAAGTAATCAAACATCGCTTTATGAAATGTTTTCTGAGAGGTTTAGAAATTGATAAGGGGTAATAGTGTGGAGGAGGACTTTAAGGTTAAGGGTTAAGAAACAAAAACAACTTTGGTTAAGTTTAGGGTTATGTTTACGCAACTTAGGGTAAGGTTGTGGTCACTATTTCAATCTCAAACCGTCTGAAATCGTCACTGTAACTACACATTTATTTACCGTAAAGATGCTACTGTTGTCGTGACAGGAGGTTTGTTGAAGGTGCCTGTGTCGTTTCGAATTCCCAAGTCCACCATTGCGTGACTACTCCAGTTTCCTTTCCCATTGATATTTGACACCCAGCAGCAGCTTGAGTAACTAAAGTGAAGAAGGTGAAATGTGTTATGAATAGTGATATAATGCATCAAGGGAAATTCACACAATAATAGAAAAGAAATATTATTGCAAAACTCCACAATATACAGTACATGTTGTGACCCACAAATGCTCCTTTTCCATTATGTGGGAAACAAAAGTCTTAATTTGTGAAATATCTAATTGGAAGCGATTACATGTATACACTACCAGTCAAAAGTTTGGACACACTTTTTATACATTTTCAGTCTGTCTGTCTATGACGCTTTGTGTACATGCTTAAATCCAGTGGTGAGCTGGGTTGTGGCTATCAAGGTGAGGCCAGTGGCCACAACACAGGGAAGCCATAGCAGCAACAGCATGGTGGGAAGCAATAAGAGATGAAAGAACAAGATCCATTGAAAATCATAATGAACATGTTTTTTTTTTATAGCAGATTGGCAGCATTCATTGTTTGCTTCTTCAAGGGCTGTGGCGGCTTTACACGTCCTGATTACGTCAGCCTCAGGCTAGATGACATCTCAAGGTAGACATTTTTTTGGGGTGGGAAGGTGACTGGCTGAGGGGGAGGAGAGAGAAACAGTACACTTCTTGCCTCAAGGCAAAAGTTGCAAAATGAAAAAATCTTTCGAATCTGACCGCCCTTGGATGAAATCTCCACCCTTCTGGTACACAGTTCCCTGTTTCAGAGAGATCATTATCCATGGGACATGAAGGACATGAAGGGGCGGCAAGTTGGCCTAGCGGTTAGAGAGACTGATCCATCACCAGGGGTCGCTGGCTTGATCCCTTGTACCACCAGGAGGGTGTATTCCAGCTGTGAGCTGGTGATTGAAAAAATGACTGGTGACACAGCTACAGTGCCTATCACTGTCAAAGTGCCCTTGAGCAAGGCACTTAACCCCCAACTGCTCCAGGCACACTGTTGAATAGCTGACAAAATGCATGTGTGTGTGGGGTGATATTTTGTGTGTGTGAAGAAAGAAATTCACTGCATGTATGTGCCAAATAAAGTTGATTTCATTTTTCATGAAGGCATCACTGCAAGTCAGCAGCGTGCATGAGGAGGGGAAGACTGTGATCTACATTGTCTGTTTGTTTCAATTCACTAGAGACTGATGTCTCGTCACCTGAAGGCTAATCGGCAACAAATAAGACTTTGACTTACCTTACAGAAAAGGAGGCTGTATTGCTAGAGATGGTTGCTGTGGTATGTCCTTCGGACTGGCACCACTTGTCTTGGCCAGAGTTATCCTTGTCCGTTTGCACAGCCTGTGTGTTCTCAAAGCTAATGCAGGCCCCGTTGTCACATGTATAGGAGAGCTGAGTTTCACAGCTGCCCCAGCCATTCTCTCGATTATAGAAGCTCACCTACAGCCAGGATGGAAAGAGTACCAAAATATACTACTCAAGTAGAAATTACTTTGAGGAAATTCTACGTCAGTAGACGTAAAATTACTGGTGCTAAAATCTACTCAAGTAAAAGTAAAAAGTAGCTCATATAAATGAACTACTCATATTTCTTTTGACAGTGTAGATGCATAGATGGCTTTTTGGCACACATTAACTACGCTTCTAGCAGGGATCAATTTGAGCATTTAATGTTAACTTAACGTTACTTCCTCATACTTGTGAAGCTTTGATGCAGATTCAGATTCTAATGCAATGCTAATGTGAGCGTTTTTTAATGGAAGTAATATTTTAAAAAATGAAAGAAATAACATTTCTAAAAGCATAGAGACATACCTTAAATGTCCCATCTTCGTTCTTCTGTAGGGGCATAAAACTAATGCTTTCTCCATAAAAAGTCCGCTGAGTTGAAGCAATGCCTAGTAATGCAAACAACAGCAGGAATGTTGTTGCTGCCATGGTGTCTCGAGGCTTCTGTTTATGCAATTTGTTGCTCAGTCGGTTTCTAACTTGTCATTTCAGAGGCGGTATCACTTCACTTAACAGGAATAACCAGACCAGGGCTGAACTGGAAGAGTTTCATCTTACATCTTAACTATAATCATTTATTATTAACAACTTCTGCTTGTCACCAGAGTGTTTCTATAGAAGGTAGTTATGTTGTAACATTGTAGAGAGTCACATGGCACGACTGCACACCGCGGAAAGCCAGAACCTAGGACATCATGTTTGTTTAAGGTCAGGTTTAATTACTAAGCCTTCGTAAATCTATACAGGTCAGATACAGGTCATTTACAACTATGAAACTGGACTGGACATAAAATGAATTGCCTAGGTCCTTGAAGAGAAAATCCACTTTAGATGGAAGTTTATGGTATTTCTGGTATTTAATTTCTCCGACACTGAGGTTATGGATACAACGCAGTGATAAGTTGAGCGAGGGAAAGTGGTCATGTCAAGTGGTTGCTAGTGGTGGAGGGTCGACTCTTGGTATCTATTGATTCTGCTTTTTCGAACAATGATATTTTTATCTTTGTGTAGTATGACGGTGCAGTCTCTGAACCTGCTCCCCAGGTTCAGCACCAGGGACAAAGATGACCTGCCAAGAGACTGCCACAGCTGTACCCAAGCCCCACTGATGAGGCCCCATTTGAGACCAACCTCCTCATCAATGAGACGCTTTAAAAGCAGAGGTTTGGGTGATGCACAGCAGACTGGCTCCCACACTACTCACCGTGCGCTTTGCATTTGCAGGTGCCACAGAGGACTAGCAGGCCGGTAGATAGGTTTGGGACTGCTACCCTCCACACAACCACCTTAACTCACTAGCCATGCTCCACCTCACGCCACCTACCTTCACCCTCACCAGAACTGAACACCTCTTTCCCGCCACTACGGTTGACCACCCTGGCAGGGGCATTTTCTACCTTGTGTGTGTGTGTGTGTGTGACTACCACAAGAGTAACAATCAACAAGGGGGCGATCCATCAGCTGTCACTCCTGCTGTGAAGTTTTAAT
>OOFE01048377.1:2233-23744 GCA_900323365.1 Monocentris japonica
TTCAGGCAGGTAAACAGGGCACTGCAGTAGTCAAGGCGGGATGAAATAAAAGCTTGTATAATCCTCTCTGTATCTCTGAAATTCAGGACACATGTAATTTTGGCAATGTTCCTGGTATGGAAAACACAAGGTTTTTAGTATGTTTTTCAGAATGAAGGCCGGGTCAAATAGGATTCCTAAGTTCTTGGAGGCAAACTTAATATGATGATTTGGCGGACCAAGGGCAGGTCGAATTTGGCTGGCTGTGCACTGGTTGTGTTTTTTTTTGACTTGATACAACCTCCTCTAGGGTTTTAGAAATGAAGGGTCATTTTGGAATAGACCTGTAAATATAATTTAACTGAATGATGATAAAATATGTTATTCTACATAGCTGAGGTGAAAAATGTGTATATTGAAACAGATTTTGGTTTCCCTTAAAATCTCCCTTCAAAATCCCCTTCAAAATCTGTGTAATGTAATTATACTTAGGTTCAGATGTCTCACCCTGCTTTAAAGGGCTAGTATTTTCAAAAGCATAGATCATATGTCACCACACTGTTCCCGTTCCTACAGCACAAACAGCCCTGATGGGAACCTGATGGTGACATTTTGAGGGAGGTGAACAGATATGAAAGTATATCTTAACCCACGCAAAGTGCTCAGTTACATCTGCAGCGCATCATTCCACATGATGCTCAGTACAGAGCGCTAGTGCTCCACTGTTGCCAATTTAGCGACTTTGTAGCTAGATTTAGCAACAGATATAGCAACTTTTTCCAACCATAGGGAACAACGAGAATAAGACTTCCACATGAACTTGCAGTCAACAAGTTCTTGCTCTCTTTGGTTAGAATGTTTTAGAAAATTATCAGAAAACATGAATTTATTTGATTAATTCACATCAATCCTTGCTACTATTTTACTCTTTTGTTAGCAACAAAGCTATTTTTATCTTTCTTTTGTCCACTTTTCTACCGTGATCTCCGGTCAGTTTAGCATGCCTGTGTAGCCCAATATTAAGCTAGCTTCTAAGAATGGGAATGCTTTAGAACCAACTTCCTTTGCTGTTCAAAAATCAATAAGGGTAATGTGAGAGTATTTTGAAATGTTTCTGTCTTACATTGGTGCATTCTGTACTTCAGCAGCTTGCTAAATTCATTGCTTCATGCTTAAAGGTGCATTTAGCTGAATTAATTGAATCTCATGTTAAAAAGAGCATTGACTTCAACTGCATTCATATTGCGTTCATATTAAAAAACATATGAGGTGAATATATTGCATCTGAAGCCAAAATTACATTTAATGTATGGTATTGAAATTCAATTCAGAATTCATGGATACAGTAGCTAAATCTTGTTAAAGGGAAAACATGAAAATGTAAGATGAGGTAAAGCACGGTTGTTGTCAAACAGACGTGTTGGTAACACATGCAATGCTCCATAGTTCATGTGTCCTGTGTTGTTACTTTGATTTACATTAGAAAGGAAAGGTAATGTGTGCCTTTTCTGTGCTCTACGTGCAGAATTGTTTTTCTTGATCTCCTCCAAGGCTGCCAATAGTGGCCCTGCCCCATTCTTCACTTCTTCAACCGCAAGCCACGTGGCACGGTGCTTTGCTCATCTCCCCATCCAATGAGTCTTATTCTCCCCATCTTTCATGCAGACTGAATGAGAAATTAACAAGTGGATTGAATAGTTTGTGAAAAGTAAGCCTAGCGATCATATAAATTACACTTTTCATAAGCAGCTAATTCCACTATAAATACACTTTATGTCTCCTTTCACTATGTCAGAATAACAAACCGGTACAGACTTATTGTGTAATGTGGGATTATGACTGCTTTCTGACGCAAAGTATATAGTCGTTATTGTCGCATATTGAGTTTCTTTACAAGTAAACAAATCAGTAATTACTAGTAAGTGATCAAGTTATTTACTATAACATCTGGTTCCTTAGCTTTATGTCACATTAGTGTCCTTAATATGAGGTTAGTGATAAATTTAAGGTTAATGAGCTATAACGATGGTAAATTAGCAGCAGATACGTTACCAAAGTCTCATCCATGAACATTAAGGGAGGATTACATGCTAGACTGAGGGTGGCAAAGATGGATGTGATGCCTAGTACTTCCTTCTTTTTTGGAAAATACTCTTTTGGCAGCCAGACAGTAGCTACTACAAGTTGGAAACCAGACAGTCCAACAGTGTTTCCGTAGCTAGACACAAATATATTTAATGTGCAATTCACCAAATAAAATCAAGGGTCTCTTCTTTTCTTAAAAATCTTAACAATCATTTCCTGAACTGATGGCTCTCCCGACCGGTCTGCCATTTGGCTAATCTCACCCATTGGTTCACCAAGTCCAGGGTCATACCAGCATGCCAAGATGCCCTCCGCCCACACCTGACATTCTTCCTCCCTCTCATCTATGGCCAACTCAGCTTGGATTAAGTGAAACTGCTGTTGTTTATGTTTTTCCTATTCAAGCCTGGAGATGATATTGTGATGGGAGAGCAGCAAATAGGCTGTTGTAAAATGAAACGGAAAGAAAAGACTATGATGGTGCCCACACAGCCTGAATTCATGGTGGAAATTCTAGCAAAATAGTAAAATACAGTAAAATATATACAGTAAAATAATTTATGAAGCAATAAACCCTAATGTCTATGTCCCAAACCTTACCTGACAACCTCTTGTTGTCAGAATAAGTTCTTTCATGTTACTACACTAGGGGGAGTAGTGGCTGGGGTCTCCACTTTCTTTGGATTCTAACGTAATCCTTTACACAGATTAGAAACCCTGTACATGTTTCAGTCATGAGAACAAGCTGTTTTTTCTCATTCCCTGTCTCCCTCACACACTTTTAATCACTACACTGCCACCACAACAAAATCTTAAGTTTGAGATCACGCAACCCACTCAGTATGTTATCAGCAGATAAAAGTATTGGATGATGTGAAATAATTAATTGTGGCACTTGCTCATACTGGCACAGAATGTTACATCATTGGCAGTATTAACTGGTGCCTTGCAGCTAATATCCTGTAGACTGATAGGATATTTTCTCCATGTCTGACTCTGGCTATGCTGTTTTCCCTAAATCGTGCCAAGAGGGTGTAGACTGTTGAGATCCATGGACAGAGCAAATCAAGCTGTTGTTCCAGTATTATTTGACAATGATCCAAGAACCCAGGGAGGATTGACTCAGACTTGCACATTATTCTGGGGTTTTGAGGAGTAAACGGATAGTGCCATGGGTGAAGTCGAGGCAGGGGGCACCGTGAGTGGGCAAACTGTGATTTAACAAGCACAGAACAGACAGATGGTGTAGCGCGACAGAGAAAAAAAGACAATACACAGGTAATAAGAGTGAGAGAAAGGCGGAGAATCCTCCTGGTGCGAAGTTGTTGTGTACCACAGCCCTCAGATCTCTCACCCAGAAAACATCTTCAAATACAACAGGAATAGCAACAAACAACAGTCTCCGAATGGCAGAAACTCTGATTTTACTGATCTGTCACGATATAAGTTATCTTCTCGGAGCCAAGTCAGCACCACTGACGGGAGTTAATGAGTTTTAATCCAAAACAAAGAGGAAGAAAAATAGCCTCAATAAAGAACAGATTTTAGGATTCTCACAATGGCTATGTGGATCATATATCTGTTATGATCTGCTGCATGTAAAAGTGAAGAGAGTCAAATGAATCATCTGGTATAGTCAGGGAGGGAGTAGACACCAACACCTGTCCAAGGTCATCGTCATAAATTGGCTGGCTCCAACTGTTAATGGTTGTATTGGCATTCAGCTCCAGTGCATGCCCCACCATTTACTAGAGGTATATGTGATTGGTATTGGGTCTGTTGACAACCATGAGACTAATTTAGAGCCTATGTGTGTGTGTGTGCATGCGTGCGTGTGTATGCATGTGTTCAAATGCACATGCTGGCCAATTTAGATTTTAAACAGCGCACGGCACTTCAAAAGGACTACCATGCTGCAGCCTACATATTTTCCACACATGGACAGTTTGTGGCCACACAGTATAGATATTTGCACATTTGAAATATGAAACTGCTCTCAGCATAATTGTGCCCATGGAGAAGTGGCATGTACGAGAGCGAGTGAGGACGAAAGCAAGCGGCATCAGACCCACTCGATAAGAATTCCTATCCTCCATACATTCATTAATATATTTTGACGCAGGAAATTGATTATTTTTACATATTTGTGCTTATGCCAATGGCATTCCACAGTGTAACCAGTATGTAGTGGCCTTGGGCCCTTTGCTGTATAATACGTGCGCTATGACAGTCACAAACACACACACACACACACACAGTAACACACCTCAACGCTGACTGTGGAGATAAATAAATGAACATCCATGGTCCCTCTCCACCCATAAAATATAACCCACAACCCTTCCCCAGGTTGTTGTGATTTGGAAACAGCTGTTGTTGTGGTGGATTCGCCCCTCTCTTCCAGATCACGTTTCCCCTCTCCTTATCCCTGGGGAAGCTCTGGTAATATTTTTGTGGGGGGTGGGGGAGGCAGCTTAGGGAGTGTGCAGGGAGGAACCTCGTCTAGTTCTCTGTCACAGCTTTAAAGCCCAAGGAGATACTTTGAATAATGGAGCACCTGTACCCACATTCGGCACACACACGGCACACGCATGCACACTTCTGCTCTTGAGTGTGTGTGTGTGTTTCTGTGTTTAGTGAAACAGTGTAACCCTAGGACAAGAGCAAACCACAAAGAACTTTATCAAGGATCCTGACTTTATTTGAGCAGCATATTGTATTTAGAGTCTACACCAAAATAGTCATTACTTTGCTATTAAACTCTCATCATTTGCAGATATATATATTCTGTCATCTCTGGAGATATCGCCACATACAACACATTTATGAATTATCTATTTGTAACAATATTGGATTTCCTCTCTCTCTCTCTCTCTCTCCCTCTCTCTCTCCACCCTGCAACTCCCTCATAATGCAAGGCATCTACAGTATTGCTAATCAATCTTCTCTATCTCCAAAGACATATCTTTTCAATAAGTGCCTATTATTCATCTCACCCTGCTGAACATTCTTTTAATCATAACCTTTTCATTCTCCCAGAAAGGTGCAAGTCTGCCTTGGCTGCCAAATAATTCCTTGCAAAGTCCCCAGGAGTCTGTACTTAATATTTTCTTTGCTTGGCTGGAAATAGCATTGGGTGGTTTTAATATTAAAAGTGTGTGTCAGTGTGATGTGCATGATTAATTGTTATATTATTTACTGGCCTTGTTTATTGTAATGGAGGCCAGCAAAGAGCACCCTTTACATACTAACGAACAAAGCCAAAAATGTGTGTGTGTGTGTGTGTGTGTGTTTGTAGTTTGTACATTTAGATGTGCACACGGTATTCCCCATTAATCCAAGGTTTATGGTTATGGGTGGTGCAAAAAAAAAAAAAAACATTTTCTCTCCCTAAATAAGTCATTTTGAATTCAGCACCCTGAATATGTTTATTGCCATTGTCTGTGGAATACGCTGCAGCTTTTTTAATAGCCTGCCCGGTGTGCGCTCATCAATCACAGAGCAAGAGCAGCCCTCTCACTCTCTCCACAGTCAAACACTAACTGAGTTACGGGGCTCCGAAACTAACTCTAAGTTTTGAAATGTGATAAAAGTAATCACATTTCCCCCAGCCTGTATCCTTACAGATGTGAATCGATGACATTAATTACTGCATCTTCTTATACACCAGAAATGTGTTTTCTTTCATTTTTATTTATGAAAGAGGGGTTGATAATTTACCAGGAGGGGTGGCAAGTAGGGGAATTGGTGGCAGGGGTGTGTATTGATGTGCTCTGCACGAGTGTCACCAACAACCCCAACCCCATCGCTCCCCGCGCAAGTATGCAGCATTTGAAAACAGAAGGGAAAAAAAACCAATACTTAGAGATGAGAAGTAGCGCTTTTTCATTACTGCCGTTTTACACATTGTAAAATCTGAAATCCTTTTTTTTAGTCTGGATAAAGAGACTTGCAGGTTGAATGTTTCAGCTCTGCTCTTTCTGTGTTCTCGACAGCTGTTGTGTGCTCACACAGTGACTACAATGGATTTGTTAAAGAATGTGTTACCTCTTGGGGCCCGAATTTAGCTCATATGTGTGAACATGAGGTTAATAAGTGATCAAATAATTCAATACTTTTTTTAATAATCCACCCCTCAAATCCCTGTATCAAGTGCAAAGGTCAGTCTGTGTACACTCATACCCCACCCCCCCTTGTCCAACACACACACACACATGCACACAGAAACTGCATGTGCGTGTTGGGTATGTAAGAAGAAAAAATAAGAAACCTCCGGGGCCACGCAGCAACAGTTTGCAGGAATCTAAAGGCCTGGGGTGACAGTGTTTCTAACAAAGACAGAATACTTCCCCTTACAGACAAGTGACATTACCGAGGACAGCGAAGCGCGACTAAAACCTCATAATTGTTTGGGTTTCCTTTATTATTCACTCTTTACCGCTAACCACCCATATGGAGAGGAAATTAGACTCACTCAAAGACATGTTATGAAGTATGAAATAAAGAGAAGCACTCAAATTACAGCCCGGCTCATTTAAGTATCACGACAGAAGACATCCTTGCAACGCCGGTGTTGAGAGGGAGGAAGATTCCCTAGAGGTTGCCACAGTGTCTCTGCCATTTATCCTTGTTAAGATTTCAATAGCACTAGTCTCTCTCACATGACACTTTTCAGGAGACTCATCAATACAAATGGGCTTTGCATAACTTCAACTGTTAAACGAGGGAATACATTCTATTTTTCATCTTAAAGGATGTCGCTGTTCATATATTAAGGTGTTTGTTAAGGAGATATCTTTTTAATTTTTACTGTAAGCTAAAGGCATGAGAGGATTACATTGATGGCAGTGTCATGAAAGGTTAATTGGATGTACTGTTTCCTCACTAACCTCCTGTAGAATGTGCAATACAGATATGTTTTCCCAATAAATGATCTCGATGTTTCAGAGAGACTCATTATAGTAATGACACTATCTCTTTGCTTGATCATTGTATTCTCATAAATATATGCATACCTTTTTTTTTTTTTTATCTAACCCTAGTTCTCATACTCTGGGCTATTTTCACAACATGTATTTCTGCATGCCATATCAGTCTCCAGATAATCCACAATAATACATTTCTTTTTTCCGAAGACACCTGCTACAGCTCTTTGCCCAGAATCAAAATTTTGATTTGATTGAAAATGGGTAAGCTGGCAGTGTTTGGCAGGCAACATACAAAAGGCATGGCATAACCTCTGAATTCATATTCATCAGCAGCACAATCATGTGACAGCGAGAGAGGGGAAGCGTGGACAGGTTAAGAGGTTCCAAGCCACTGAAGGGGACATGCAGGCTGTAAGGGCTTGGAATGAGATGGGCTTGTGTGTGAGTGTCAGCCTGGCACTAGTTGCCACACACCGGTGGTATTAATAAGAGTGGGCTAAGATGAGCTCTGGGATGTGGGTGACTCAACATGTGCTGGTGCTGCTGATGGGCAAGTGCAAATGAAATTAATGGGTAAGGGAAATCAAGTGAGTGAGCCCGAAATTAAATTGCCAATCCAGCCCTCAAACAAATTAGTTGGGTGCCAAAGTTGTAATTGATAGCAGTACAGGAGCACGCTATTGGATCAGACAATATGATCTAGCATGCATTGCTTCTGATGCGATTTGCTGCTCTGTTGTTTTGATTAAATATTAAAGTTGTGTGGATGATGGTGTCCCCTTGGTGTGTATGGCCTCATAGGACGAGGCCTATTAGAGGGGCCATATTGGTGGAGACGAGCTGAATTCTGATTGGCCCCAGGGCTAGGAAGCAAACAGTGTATGAGACTCTCATCAGGGTATCTGGAAAACAACGAACACATAATTCAAAAAGAATAATATAAAGGAAGGAGGGGAAAATTTCATGTCCTATCTTCACCCACCTAAATTTAGCACAGAAAGTAAGCTGGGAGCCAAAGACTTTCCTACAGAGGAACAGAATATCTAATATCTGCACAGAAAGAGTAAAACTCTGGGTTATATCACAGTATTAATCCATTTAGTCTGACAGCTACAGCAGCTCTTGTGGTAGCACTTGATATTTGTTTCATTCGTAAGTCTGTAAACCAAGACCCACTATTACAGACATACATCTCCCCAGTTCTCCATTTGGCTTTTGATATGAGGCTTTTTCCTTCTAAACATTGGAAAGTGTTTTTATATAATGAACTGAGGTGCTTTTAATAAAATATAATGATCAGCTAAAAACTGGTTTGAAATCAAACACTCCACAGTGGCTCAGCAAAACGTGTATCTCAAGGCACATCCACTCTGCCTGCATAAGAGATGAGAGATGTTTTTTTTCTAGACCTGCAAACCTTCAACCCGCCTGAAACATCAAACCTTTACTGCTCCACCAAACTCTAAGGCTTTGTCTCATGACTGCTGTGCATATTTGAGTTGATTCTTTATGATGTAGAAAATATTTCAACAGTAGCTTTGGGCTTAATGATTCATAAAACATTACATACTGTTGGAATACCAATAAGTCTATAGCATACATAAGTTATTTCAGTTGATGAACATTTTAAATACTTTTGGGGTGCAATGTGTTGCTGTTTAATTTTCTCTTTTGCCAATTTTGAAAATCAACAATAATAAAATGAAATGGAATCTGAATCAAAAACGTGCTGAGACAGCAGGAAATAGGAAAAGTTCGTCTTGACAGTTTTTTTCTGTATATTATGAGCCACTCTTGCTAATAATGGATTATTTCAATGTAATTACATACTGCATGCAGCAGAATACACACCCTACAACGCACTTGGCTGAAACTCAAAACAAAAATACTGTTAGTGTGCACATAATCACGTGTATTCACCTTTGCACATGCAAATACAGATGTAAATGCATGCACACACACACACACACACACACACACACAATAACACACTGTGTTTTGTATGGACCAAATCATCCACCCCATCATTCCTACCTCTGACCTGACATTTAGAGTGAGTTGTTCCTCAGAAGAGTGAAATTTCAATTTGCATTATATATCGTGTTGTGCTGTGCTGTTTATACTGGATGGACCTCTCGTGTTGGCAGTGGTCTCAGTTTGACAGTAATACCACGGTTGGAGATACTGTTCTACAATGCAATGTATTGTGTATTAATGTGTGTGTGTGTGTGTGTGTGTGTGTGTGTGTGCGTGTCTGCGTGTGTATGGGTGCACGCATGCACGTGTTTGTATGTATTTGTGCATTTGCACATTTATGCATGCATGCTTACCTAAGAGTGTTTGCATATCTGTGTGTGTGTGTGTGTGTGTGTGTGTGTGTCCATGGGTGTGTGTGCGTTCATGTGTGTGTTCATATGTGTCTCTTCAACACAGGGCTGACTCCTTTGAAGTCTGTTTACTGTGCTGAAGCCTTGCTGAGAACACTGGGATGGCAATCTGTGACACCACTGACACCTGGCATGTAAACATTGACTATAACTCACTCATAAAACCTCCTGCTGGTTTGCCCTTTCTTACCTTCATAGGCTTTGGCTGCCGATACGCTGCCCCCTCTGGTCACGGCAACCCTGTTGTTTTCTCTCACATTTTTGCTTAATGAAAATGTAATGAAAGTGTACTTTATCAACTTCTGTTACAGTTTCACAGGGCAGTTCCTAACACAGTGTCAATTGGATGAAAAAGAAGACCATTACAGCTTGCTAATGCTAGCTTGATAGCATTCCACTTTGGTTTGTATGCAGCATTGAAATAACCATTAACCGTGTAGCCATATGGATTTTTTCCCTTTTTACTGTAAAAGTTCCTCCCAAAATACTGACATTTTTGGTGTCCACGTTGTGTTGAAGTTCAGTAACTCGGCGACTTAGCATGTCACACGTCACCTTCTGGGCCAATAATGTTGCCAAACCATGCACTCACCGCTGTCCTTGCTCACACTTCTTATGAGGCCTCTTATGAGAAACAATTTACTTTTTGAACATGATTTGTCACCAGAGCAACGCTGGTTCATTAGCATATAATCCTGCTAACTCTTGCCTTTGTTTTGACAGATCGCTTTCATAAGTCACTGGTAAAAACCTTCAGCGGACGTTTGGGGTTTTACTGTCACATAGGCTCCATCTGCTCGGTTTGGTGGGGTTTTATGCTGCGCCATCATTCACCTCCCACAAGCAATAAACACTATCTCTCTTCACTCTCTCTCACTTTCTCTCTTTCTCTCACTCTCTCACTCTCTTGCAGTAGTGGAGGTCCTTTTATAATTCTGTTTCATGGGAAGAAAAGACAACAGACCGATCTTGAGGACACTGAGTGGTTTGATCTATGCTCACGCCCTGATTCCTTTGTGTTTTGCATAAAACATTTACGGTGAGTGTCATTGCCTTTGCCTGCTAAAAAGAGAATGTGACTTCAAAGACTGTTCACTATACCTCTGATGAATACATACCATAATGCATGTTAATTTTTCCCTTTTGATACCGTTGAATCTACAGCAGCTATCATAAACTTGTATGCAGCCGGCAGAGTGATTTATGAACCCTGCCCACGACAGACATTAGGGATGAGATACAATTGTTTTCCCAAATCAAAATAAATGGGTCACACAAGGTTTTCATATCGTCAAATGCTTTGCAGTAGAAGGCCAGCCCTGCAATATTGACTGTATAATTGAATCATGCGAAAGCAGAGTCGATTTAAAACAAGAGATTTGAAGGATGAGGAAACTGTCAAGTCATGCATCATAGTCAGCATTTCACCTCAGGTTGAGGACAAGACTTAGGTCCATTTCAATCTCTGTGTTTGCGAAACTGACTTAAAACTTTCCATTCTTTTACAAAAAGGAAGGAAGGATTTACAGGAAATTATAACTTTTTTGTGATTTATACTGAAGCCTAAACACTACTAGGTGGTATGAGAAATTGCTGTTAGAATTAATAGAAAGTGTGTCATACCCTCAGGGCAAGACATTTAATCCTGATCAGACATTGAATAAATGGCTGAAGTAAATGACAGAGTGACTTACAGGAAACCGTGATGTTTGAGTCAAAAACAAGGTATGAAAAGACTTTTTTTCTATATAATTTGTATACACCGCCATCAATCTCTCCAGTTTTCTTTTCTCAAATTTGTCATGTTCACTTTGTTCCATTAGAATTCACATTTAGTCTGACTATATCAGTTTCCTCCACCTGAAACAATGAAATGGCTTCTTTCAACAATTTGGTCTTTTTGAAATTATATTGTGGGGAAAAACATACCCATTTGTGGCATGAAGAAAATACCAACTGTGCAGCCATTTCAACTGCTATCAATCACCAAACTTTTTCTCGCCTTTATGATTGTGCTGAGCTATTTTGATAACCCATCATCATTTTCACTAGTAATAAAGGCTCACAGTACGTATGGTCTGAGTAATAGCCTCAACCTACCAATCATATTACAGAGTAATACATCAGTCACAAATTGGTCTTTCTGTGAAACAGGAACACACGGCGCAGTAAGGTGTTTCCTGAACTGGCATGTGCTGCAGATAATTCTAGGTCACCACTGCAGCAAGACAATTAAACTGATTTCAGTGAAGGAACTGAACATGTAATTTCCATGTAATAATCCAAGTTCAAACCATATGCACACACCAGAAAACTATGCTGTTGTTGATGTGTTTCTAAACGTGGTAATCATATTTAAACTTTATTAAAGATTTATTATTTATTGAAAACAAAGTACTCACCTCTGTGAAACTGGCCAGTCAAGTTCTTTAAATATGGGAGCATGCATTGATACAGAGGATTCAAGGAAGGATAGATATAACATTTAACGCTACTACTATCGAGACTAAAGGAGCCACACCCAGACAGAGAGATAAATAGAATGGCATCCGGCTAAGACTATAGTGATATGATGGGAAACAATGATATATAAGTTGGTGGTGTCCTGCGAGTCCTCCAAAGTTTAAACAACCAATCTAGCAATTGAGATCATTGCGTGTGTGTGTGTGTGGCAAGGCGTAGTTTTCTTGTTCAATCTTTAGTCTTGTAACCTAAATTTGATGATTCCTTGCAGATACTAATAAAAACACATTGTAAAATGTATATGGATATTGCTATTATTCTTAAAAACAGTATTTTTTATCTTCTCTCTCTCTCTCTCTCTCTCACACACACACACACACACACACACACATTCACACGAAGAGAATGTGAATTTTATTTTATAGCATAAAATTTGATCATGTCTAGACAAAGCAGCGTATTCCTCAAGCAAACCGAAGGCACATTGTCTTTCAAGGGCTCGTTAGATGCTAAAACATGGTAATATTTGTACAAATGTTTTATTAAATCCAAAGCTCCAGTGTGTCTCTGGCATTTGCCTCTGGCATCATCAGCACAAGACCATACAGGCTGATCTCCGGGATAATTTGTTGGGTTCCCTCCACGGGATTATTGATCCCACTATGATGAAAGAGAGTGCCATACAAAAGTGGTCCAATTATATTTTCAACACCTGCACAAAGTGAGATCATTTGTTTTTGATCATTGTGTCAAGTACATTATTAGTTATTTGCCATCCTTCAGCAGTCATGAGACTATCTTGAAAACAAAATGAGATCTTTTTCAGCTGCTCAAGGACCACACATCCACCTTATTAACACAGGATAGCATATTCAGTGCTATCCTAATTCAGACTGAATTGAACAAAACAGCTTCATGGCACAACCAACACAACTGCGTCAAAGCGTTATCAATACATCTACAATACATGTGTGCACACCATGTGTAATGCATGAATCATATATATTTTCATGTGCAAACACAAAGTAATGATCAATTAGCAAAGGAGTTTATTGTGTTCATCACCAGAATTGCCAGATGGCAATAAATACAGATTTGCCAATCTAAGTGGATTAATTAGTCCGTAATTGATGGTGTCCCTGGGTTAATGCGTTGCAGAGAGAGGTGGTGTGGTGCGTCCAAGCCCTCGGATATTTGCAGTGAGTGAGACATCCGGGGAAAAAATGAGATGGCGAATCTCTGATAAATACCTTGTATTCCCCCTGGAAATCTCCCTGACACTGATAACAGCCACATTTGACACAGAATGGCTTGAGGTGTGTTGATTCAGTGCATGGCGGTATTGATTTGCTTTTATGAGTGCATTGTTATGATGGTACATACATCTTCAGTCATGTCCGTTCTGTGTGTATGTGTGTGAGTGAGAGAATGAGAGCGAAAGGCAGGAGGGGAGAACAAAAAAAGAGTATTTTTTTGATCTATGGTAGTTTAGGTATTTGTACAGTCTACCAATCACTCGGAAAGCGTACATTTCAAAGACAGAGTAAGCTGGTGTCATTTCAGCAGCCATTTTACCATGGAGGTTTAGTACTGGGGATTCACAAATAAATAACACATATGATGGCCTACAGCCCCTAAAACGCAAGGTCACTGTGACAACTGTGGTGGGCTGTCAAAGGCTTAAAGAATAACACACATGATAAATGATATGATGACATGATAAATAGGATATGTGCACACAAGCAAGCCTCACCTGTGATATGTAATCAACCAAATACCACCAACAGAATTTTAGCTCTTCCTTTTTTGTGTGGATGCTTTGACAAAAGACACTTGCTGGCAGTGGTGAGGAGGAAAATCCACCTCGCTGTCAGTCTACCACCTGTACTATTATATGATGACACTTCAAACATCTGGAGTGCATTTTATGGCTTGAAGCATCCGGTTTTCAACAGAAAGAAATTACCAGTCAACAAGGCAGGCAGCAGAGGGCTGGAGGCTAGTGAAGAGGGTTTGTTGACTGCAAGGTTGATAGTCCCCAGACCATCTGGGAACATCTGAGTTGGGGGAGGTGAATGAGTAACACCCCCTCCTGCGTTCTTAGTCAAGTTGCCTGGTTAAATAAATAAAATCAGATCACATCATATTAGATAGTGAGGTAGTTCGGCCACAACATATCCAAACGGTATTTCAGTTGATGACGGCAAATAGTCAGTTTAAAAATACACAGTAAAATGTGGAGTAAAGAGTCACACGTCGCACTATCTTATCTGAGGCGTGAGCTAAAAATGTGTCTTTCTATAAATAAGCAGGCAAGAAAAACAAACAGAGAGAGAGAGAGAGAAAATAAATCTATATGATATCACAAGTTTCAAGTTCAAAACATCTCTAAGAGCAAAGCATTAAACTGAACATTATGCTATGGTGGTTATACATATTGCATTCAATGTTGCATATTTATTACCTACAGTCACACAGTACGTATTGTCTGGGCTGCATGTTCATTTTAGGGTGGTGATGCACTATATGGCCAAAAGTCAGTGGACACCCCGACTGATTATTGAGTTCAGGTGTTTCAGCCACACCCATTGCTAACAGGTGCATAAAATCCAGCACATAGCCATGAACTCTCCATAGACAAACATTTAGAATGGATGGTAAAGAGCTCGGTGACTTTAAACGTGGCACTGTCATAGGATGCCACCTTTGCCACAAGTCAGTTCGTGAAATTTTCTGCCCTACTAGATGTGCCCCGGTCAACTGTAAGTGCTATTATTGTGAAGTGGAAGCGCCTAGGAGCAACAACAGTGCAGCAACAACAGTGCAGCCACAAAGTGGCCGACGACACAATCTCACAGAGCGGGGCCAACGAGTGCTAAAAATCGCCAATCATCTGTTGCAGCACTCACTACAGAGTTCCTGTGCATCGGGAGCTTCATGAAATGGGTTTCCATGGCCGAGCAGCTGCACGCAAGCCTCACATCACCACGCGCAATGCCAAGTGTTGGCTGGAGTGGTGTAAAGCACGCCGCAACTGGACTCTGCAGCAGTGGAAACATGTTCTTTAGAGTGATGAATCACACTTCACTATCTGGCAGTCTGATGGACGAATCTGGGTTTGGCGGATGTGAAGTTTGGTGGAGGAGGGATAATGGTCTGGGGCTGTTTTTCAGGGTTTGGGCTTGGCCCCTTAGTTCCAGTGAAGGGTAATCTTAATGCTACAGGATACAAAGACATTTTAGCCAATTGGGCGCTTCCAACTTTGTGGCAACACTTTGGGGAAGGCCCTTTGCTGTTTCAGCATGACTGTGCCCCTGTGTATAAAGCGAGGTCCATAAAGACATGGCTAGACTAGTTTGGTGTGGAGGAACTTGATTGGCCTTTACCAAGCCCTGACCTCAACCCCATTGAACACCTTTGGGAGGAATTAGAACGCCGATTGCGAGCCAGGCCTTCTCATCCAACATCACTGCCTGACCTCACAAATGCTCTTTTGGCTGAATGGGCACAAATTCCCACAGACAGACTCCAAAAGCTTGTGGAAAGTCTTCCCAGAAGAGTGGCAGCTGTTATAGCCACAAAGGGGGGTCCAACTCCATATTAATGCCCATGGTTTTAGAATGGGATGTCCAGCAAGCTCATATAGGTGTGATGGTCAGGTGTCCACTGACTTTTGGCCATATGGTGTATGTGTGGCATGTCCTGGCAACAAAATGTTCGAGTGATTCAACAATGCTAAGATCACACTCTTTGTGTCATGTTAATCAGAGTAGCTGTGTATTAATGCCTTTAGGATAAAAGCTTTAGGGAAAATGTTTTTTCTTACCACCCAGCTTGTTACATGTAATCAAATCACTCTGGAGCATGCACTACTTCCACAGTTGTGACAAAAAGAGTGCCAAGCCCTGACAGAACTACATTAGTAGCATGGCATCAGGCTAAGAATGTACTGATGTATAAGCAGTGTGTCAGTCATGATACAGATCATGAGCAAGTTGCTGTTTTTCCAAACCCATCTCTACACATGAGTGAGTGAGTGAGTGAAGTGTGTGTGTGTGATACAGTGATACATCTTCTTGTAGAAACTTAGAGCAAGTTCAAGGCATTACTTCACCCACAGAAGTGTGTGTGCATATACACACATACACGCACACGCACGCACACTTCTGTGGGTGAAGTAATGCCTTGAATTTGCTCTAAGTTTCTACAAGAAGATGTATCACTGTACCACTTATATCAGGTAGTTGGGCGACTAAATATCCAAGGATCCAGTATCAGAGTTGCAGGAAGTAAATGGTCACTTTAATAATCCACAGTGCGACCTGGAATAAAGCCAAGAGTCTCACTCAATGCTTTCTTATCTGAAGGAGGAGTATTACTAGAAATGTTTTGACCTCAGGCCTTGGGGCAAAGAAACAACTCCAATATGCCTTTGATCACGTCTGACTAACAGCTCTAAGTCTTCAAGTTGAGCGAGAGAGATAGAAAGATAGAAAGATAGAGAGAGGTGGAGGGAGCGATAGAGAGAGAGGTGGAGGGAAAGATAGAGAGAGGTGGAAGCGTTTATCAAAGAGCCCTTCAGTGCCTCTGACAACACTGGCTCACTGACCAGAGCAGCATACTGATCTACAGGAGCCCACACTGAAACCGTTTGGGTTTCTTGCCAAACAGAGCTTCATATTTAGTGCTGCAAAAAAAATTTGGCTGTTCTGCTATTTTGAATAGAAAGCAGACATATAAACACACATAAGGTTGCTAAATTATAGCAATATACAGCCTACAAAGGCATCAATGACTGCACAATTATCAGCCAGATCCAATATTTCCTCACCCACTTTGTGCTGTTTTGACTTTATACTGCTCTCAACACTGTCAGCAAATTGACAGTGCTCACTTGCAGGACTCCCTCTTGCTCTCTCTTTTTCTCTCTCCCAGTGTGTGTGCCTGTCTTTCTGTCTGTCTTTCAATCTGACACACACACACACACCAACAAGCAACATCCACAGTCCTGGCCCTGTTTTCCTCTGGCAGCTTGTGGCCTAACAGGACTCTTCCCCAGATGTCTCCTATCAGGGAGGATCCTTGCTGAGTGCATAACTGGTCGTGTCCCCCCACTGTAACCTATGTCTCCCTTCTTTCCCCATCACAGCGGGTGGGACAGCATTGGTGGAGGCAAAATAATGGGCCTGCTTAGATATGAGGAGGAGTAATCTAGGACAAGAATTAAACTTTCATCTCCTCCAAACAGCATTTCAACGACACGTCTGATTCGCCTCTGTGCAACAGTGCCATTTGTAAACTCAGACATGAATTATTAACAGGGGAGCTTTGCATAACGTTGAGACTCATTGGACAGCTTTTACATCTTGGCACTCAGTGGGCCGCAGCCTCTCAGGTTATGATTGAGATAATAATGGAGCTGAGTGCACTTTGGTTTTCACAAGCAAACGAGAACAAGAATTCCATTATTTTGAGCTCGCAGGCTGAAGAGGATCCTGTGGCATGTGCGATCTAGATTATGATTATTTTTCAGAGTAATCACTGTACTTTTGGTTATCTGTCAACAAAAAACACAACACAGGAGCAAAACTCCAAAGCTCCAAACTTCATTCTGCCGTTATAGGAATGCAGCATACGGCTTCAGGTCGGAATTCTGCTGCCTCTGCATTTCCACCTATATGTATTGCCAACAAAGAGACAATTGGAGCCATATGCCACTCTAGTGTTATTCTAGTGTGTTTTTTTTTTTTTGTTTTTTTTACACAAACAGCCACTTGGATGCAGCTATATCATTTACATATTAGCATGTAAGACAAATTGTTGATTACATCTATTTCAGGATGTGCGGTCATATATCAAGTCCACACACCTTTTGTGAGCGGGAATACATTGTTCTTCTGTCATCCATGTTACCCATGGGAGGCTTGTGTTAACATAATTGATTTTGGTTGTTCGTGCTTTAAGAGTAAAGTGCATTTTGACACACAGATGCTGTGGTGATGGAGGTTCATCCCATAGCTTAATGCATATTGTAACAAATGTGTCTTCTGGACTTAGTATGGTGCCACTGTGATGGTGCCAGCCCATCCAGGCTTTGGTCTATTAAGCATTCAAGCATGATTTTATGAACTGGTGAAAGAAAAATAGGCAGCATCCTTATTATTATTATAGGGACAAAGTGTGGGCCATAAAAAGTTCCCCAATCACATTAAATCCATTGCGTGCATCTGAGGCAACTCTCAAAGAGGCCTTTTAATCTCACTTTATTGCTGCAGTATATATCAGACAAAAATCCACACATTAATATTTAAGTAATTCACATGAGGTGGCCATTAAAAGTGTTTTGTGTTGTTTGCTAAGACCCCGATTTGTACTGTTGCAACGAACCAAAGCAGCAGATCAGGTTTTTATTGTATTCTGATAACACTTGACCTAATTCAAATATAAACAGTGTATTAGGCCTTATGTGCTATTTGCTTTCCATGTTGCTATCAATGTTTTCTCAAAAATAACCTGCCACTATTGATTCAGAGGTGATTAAAAATTGATTGGCACTTAAGTTGGGTGCCAGGGCTGCAAACTCCTTGTGCATCACTGCTGTTTTGTACCTTGGAGCATTAACTGCAATAAAAGTAGATGACTCTGGAGCCACCAAAGCCAGCCAGGGCAAAAGGTCCAGTTCATAGAGGAAGAAGGGGGGTGGGGAATAAGCAATTTATCTGAGAGAAAAGAAGCTCACCTCTAAGACCTCCCTTGGCAGCATCTCAGAAAGAGATGGCCACTGCACCAAAGCTAGATACATTGATGTCAAATAGACCATGTTCAATATCTGACAATATTGCAACAATAGTTCTCCCCAAATACAGGTTGTGAAGGGCCAATAGTGTCTCACTGCTGTGTCCTGGAGTCTAAATCCAATGACCTGGAATATCATTGAATTTGTCTGTAGGAGTTACAGACATTTTCAATGAGGCACATTTTGACACGTTTTGTATGCAGTAAGTGAGGTACAGTTAAGGGCAATGTGTGTGTGTGTGGAGAGGGTCCACATGCACGCTTGTGGAGTGGAAGGGGTGAGAGCATGAGTACTTTGCATTCATATGCACTGTGTTTGTGTGCACAAGTGTGTGTGTGTGCGTATGTGTGTGTGTGTGTGTGTATTAGTGTGTGTGTATACGTCCATCTGTTTCTACAGTACGGTCATTGCTCGGGGCAAAGGGTCAAACTGTGTGTCATAGGGAGGTGTCAGGTTATGACAAAGCACCGTAGGGAGGTCAGAGGAGCTTGGAGAAATAGAGGTGGTCGTGGTGGTGATGGTGCATCACTGAAGGTCAGCCTTGCTAATGGCTGTCCAGGTGCATACTGCAAAACTTGCCTCCTTCAAGGTCACTTACATAATTATCACAAATATGAGCTTCTTAAGTTATACAGTGGTTATAAAAGGTATCCACCCCCTTGACGTTTTTTACATTGTATTGTGCCTCAAAGCTCAATACAAGACATTATACAACACATATGCTTTTTGGGGGGACTTTATGTTCTAAAAATCTATGCAATGGAGTACAGAGGGTGCACTTTTACTTTTCTATCCAATTTCTTCAATGACTTCCATAGTAAAAGCCACGAAAAAAGTGCATTCATTTCATGAAATAGAAGCATACTTGGCACAGATTTCTGACCCCAAAAAATTCCCAATACATCTCTTTTGAACTGATTTTGTAGCACAACAAAGCGAGCAAAAAGTCAAGTGCGTCTTTACTTAATGCGAGTTAAATTGTTTGCAGACATGTGCGCCTGTACGCCTTTGCATGCATCTGTGTGTATGCATGGGTGCCTTGTGATGCCAGAGGCCTCGATGAGAGCATTGCGAGCCATGTACCCAGCAGCTCGCTGCAGCAGCCTGAGACAGACATAGTGCTGCTCTAATTAGCTGACCTGTCGCCACTGACACCCACAGCTGTGCAGCGCCCAGGGAGCAGGCTGAGCACAGACAGAGGCTGGAAGGTGCAGGGAAAGCCAGCAGTGAAAACATAGACACTGATGAACACATCCAAGACTTCTGTCACCGCCCTAAAGACAAAGGATGTCCCCTCATGCTTTGCTAATTGCCTGAAAGGTCAAACTGTAGCGTTTCACACTTTACTGTGATTAACTTAGGGCAATTTTCTTCTCTCCTAAAAATGTCTGTGGAATAAAACTAGTAGTTTAACTACATTTTGCAGTGGCTTGGTTGTAACTCAACTAAATTCACATTTGGATAGTGTTTTGAGTAATTTATTTATATTGTCATTTTGAGATCTAGTTAATCTATTTTTGGCTATAAAAGAAAATAATTGAATTGCATTTTTGCATCCTTTTTTTTTTTTTTTAATAATTTTTTAATTCCTTTTTTTGCCTGGCAGATTGATGGACATTACATACGTCTTCCACTTGGTCCTGTGGCAAACCCAGAAAAGGGTTATGAGGGTTGCCTTTGCCTTTCTGGCAGGTAGCTGTAAACATTCCTTGCACTTTATTTCAAATAAATAAAAAATTTGGGCGTTTTTCTTTTTATACATATAAGAAGAATTGGGTAGTTAGCATGAGCAGCGATAGCCTCCATAGCTGAACAAACAAAAGAGCACCACCCACAGAAATTCAAACAACAGAAAATCCAAGAAAAAAGACGTCGTAGTACTGGCGGCGCGGAAACACCACAGCAGTGGTTGCTTATGACCAAAGATGTCGCCAAAATAAAAAAAAAGGTGGATCTTGTGTATTACCCCTTTGAGAATTTGTTCTTAAATGATCTAGTTCAGTAAAACCTCAACAAAAATAAAATAAAAAACGAAGAGAAGAGGGCCTGAGGGCATCCTGGAAAAAAAAGTTATTAGAAGCAGTCAAGGAGTTGAGGAAAAACACCCCGGTGCCTATGAAGCATAAAGCACATGTTTCGGTCCACACAATTCTGTAACCTACTAGCTGCTTCTTGGCCCTCTGTGTGGGAATAGGCAGTTGTTTTATGAAAGTCTGAGCCAGGGGAACATGAGGGGAGATGACACTGGGGTAGAGATTTGAGACACGGTGCGCTGGCCATTCGAGGTCTCCTGGTAGGCCTCAGACACGGCACTCTGTGCTTCTCGCCCTCAGCCCAGCCCAGTCTGGTTGCCACACACACTTAGGCAGGGCAGAGAAATCCCTCATGTTGTATCTGGTTCAAGGTCCGCTGCCGTTGATGTTGATGACAATCCAGTGGGGAGCGAGGGAATATCACCTGCGACTTGAAGGGGAAAGCAGAGAGAACGAGAGAGAAAGAAAATGAGAGAAGAGTGCACTGCCTGACTGAAGGGCGAAACCAAGGCAGTGGGAGTTTTGAAAAAAAAGCAGACTGATTTTCATTTGAATTACTAATGAACAAACATGACATATTAGTAAATGAAAATATTTGTTTTTTTTGACAATCCTCGTCAGCATTTTACTATACACAGAATACGATCGGAGCTGCACAGTACCTTTTTCGAGTTTTCAAACATTGATTGTAGGCAGTTCCTCAACTCATTCCCCCTGATTGGATCATATTCATCATTCAAAAGTTACTGGATTGATCATAAACTCAGTGTTATAGGGAAACATCAGGCGTCTGTCCAGAAAACGATCACGGACATTACATTTCATGGTGGCAGACACTAA
>OOFE01048378.1:0-15217 GCA_900323365.1 Monocentris japonica
TATTAGTTAGAATTACTTTTATTTCATATTGCTTCATTTTTTCAGCGCAACTTTAAACTTTTTTTTGTGAAAATCCTGCAGGATCCCATGCAGAAAAACATGCTGCGAATTGAAAAAAAAAAGTCAACACTCTTAACAGCACAACCCATATTGCTACAGCATGCTACTCCAACGAGTTACTTTTAATAAAGAGTAATTTTGTAATGTAACTAGTTACTTATAAGATGAGTAATGAGGTAAAGTAACAAATTACTTTTAAAAGTAACTTCCCCCCAACAATGACGACATGAGGTTCAGACATTGCGCAAGGACAGCTGAGTGTGTGGGTATTTGTTTTGTTCCCTTCCAATATGGAGGACGTCCAAAAGGTCAGGATCTGGTTTGGAGCCCGCCGTAGTCTGGCTATAAGAATGAGGTATGCGCCATGGTCGACTAAGCCACCAGGCAGTTGTCGCAGCCTTGGATGACATATTGACAGACATATGAACATCTGTCAGCAGACTGCGGTTAAACCGAAAGCTCAAGTGAGAAAAGCAATTTTGTTTCCGAGCGTTGGAAGATTAGCCGGTTTGTGACGGCATGTGAACTTGGCAGGCCTCCGCCACGGCGCGGATGCTGCCGAGGGTTGTTTCAGAGGAATGTAGAAAATGAAGAAATCAGGGAGGGGACACCAGCCTAGTCACGGGAACGGAAAGCAGAGAGGGTTTCAGACGCAGAGCAAGCGCAGTACAGAAAGTGTTCGGCGATAGGAATCGACTCCAGGGCGGGGAGGCATGTGTTTGTGCTGTTGTGGCTAGAAATTTCGTCAAGTAAATAAAGTCGTAGTCTGTGCTCAGCATTTCCACGACAGCAGCAGACATGGACGCAGCACATACTGTACTGAAATATGAAGCCTTGCTCAAATTGGTTCAACAGTTTTTTACCACATTGGTCTCCAGGAGCCAAATTCAACCCAGGCAACTGGAAGTCAGACGCTTCACTTCTTTTTGTCATTTTGTTCAAATCAACTCTGTGCTCCGTTGAGCATTGTAGAAGTAGAAGTTGTATTATTGTGCAAATTTAACTCTTAACTCCTGAGACATGTTTAAAGTAATAGTGTGCAGCCGCCATGTTGGCGTGACGTCAGATTCCCTCCTCGGGAAACCTCGGGTGCCTGAGCTTCCTAGTTGGAATTCTGACTTGAAGAGCCGTTCCATTAAATTCTCCTAGTAGGAAGTAAAGGAATGTCCGACTTTCCAACGTCTCTGGAACGCAGCAGTGCCTGGTTTTTCATCTATTAGCTTGCATGGACTGGATCGTGATGTACATAGCGATATATATGAATCTTTTTATGATCATAAGATGACACATACTAATTTTATAAAACATTACATTGTTGTATCAGCAGTGCTTCTATCTGTGTAATATGCTATAAGCTTTGCTAACGGTTCAGTTTCAACTGTTAAATAGCAAACTAACTAACGTTACTGTATTCTCCATAGACGAGATGAAGGCAGATGATATCTTGAGTTCATTTCCAAAATTCTATGTGTTCATATTGGGGACAAAAACAAATCAATATTGTTACACTATAGCGGCTCCAGACTGTGCGGGTGTTTCAAATGTCGTATATCTCTTTTTGGAACAAAACGTTTCATCCAGTTTGTCCCGTCATTTTATTATTCTGATAAACACCTTTGACAAGCAAAAATGTAGCGTTCTGAATCCTGCTGAACATTGAAAGTGCTGAAAATCCAGATTTTTCTGGTAAACAGCTCTTATGTGGGTGAATGCAGATTGAGCCACATGTTCCTCATCACCAGTCAAAGAGCCCACTGACGACGATTTGATGAAGACGCACACAAAGTGTCTCGCTGTCGTGCCGGGACTGGGCGAGGCTGTCCCACGGGCTTGACTCGGCTTAATGACATATGATGAAGTAGATACAGCACTGTTCTAGCACTTCATAAGACAGAGGACGAGACAAGCCGGGGGGGGAGATAATAGGTAAATAGATAGAGTAAGAGAAAGAGAGTGAGGGATTAGGGGGAGAGGGAACTGAGATCTGCTTAGTGGTTGTAGATGTGAATTCTGGCTGAACCCCATACTCTGGCGGCCTCCGTTGCAGCCTGCATGGGATGAGGCATTTGGGTACGACTCCGAGAGTCTGACATCAGACCGACAGCAAGACATGATATCTTATTTTCCTGAGCCGCGCTGACACAAATTCAGCTCTCCCATTTATTATTTTCTCATGCCTGTAAAAGAGAGGAGAAGTTGCACACAAAGAACTCGCTGGCAGTCGGCTCCCAGATGTGCGCGCCGGCCGGCTATCACCCCCTTCGCTTTTAATTCAAATAATTTGCAGATTGTTTTCGTGACGAGGGATAAAGACGTTCCCCTTGTCAGGACTCTTACTTTTTGATTGAAAGAAATCCTTGACCCTGGAGTGCCTTCAAATTAAGCCAAAGGAACACTATTGCATGTGCATGCAATTGTATCTGTCAATCTCTGCATGAATATAAGACATGTGGACAAGCCTTCACCATATAAGGCTGTGTGTGTGTGTGTGTGTGTGTGTGAGAGAGAGAAAGAGAGAGAGAGAGGGAGAGGGAGATTGCAGCTCTATTTCCATGCTGAAATGCTGAAAATGACATTTGTGGCCTAAAGACATAAAATAAAAAAATCCACGTTCAAAATATAGAGCGCTTAAATCGCCTTGATGACCGAGCGGTGCAGATTACCACTCCCACGCAGTATTTGACAGCAACAGATATCGGTGGAGAAATCCTCAATTCGGTCCATGCTAATGCGACAGCGTACAATGTCCTGTCCAACGTGTCACCTCTCTGCGGCTACGCTCCCTCGCCCCGCTGACAGGAGCTTCAACAATTAAAGCTGAGCAAATAAATGGCTATCGCATCGCGCGGGGGAGGCGAAACTGGCCCACTTCAGGCGTATCAATCAGAGCAGATGTGTATTTAGATAGAAAGGCCGTAGCGGAGGCGTGTTTTTATCAAGTATTTCAGAGCGGAGAAGTGTTACTGTAATCGCCGTTGGTGCAGAATTACCACGATGCCACAAAGGTCGAAGCAGGTACAGATGCAGACTGACGGCATCAGCAAGCTAAATGTAGACCATGACTACTGAATGGATCTGATTCTTCTGATCCCCTTCTATACTATGATTCTTCAGGATTGTTGGTATAAGATGCATCGCGGGGGTTTGGCAGCGTCACGAAGCATATTGAAATATCACAGTAACCGAACGCAACAGTTGTTCGAAGCGTTCCAAGATTAGCCGGTCCCCACGAAAACCTCAGCAGAACTCAGATCAGCTTGTCTAGGCGGCCGGAGCACAAAACAGAGACTGTGTTGTTTTAAAAGAGGTGGATGATGACACAATTTCAGATTGTCCTACAGAGACTTCTTTTCTGCATTTCAAATAGCTGATGTAAAAAAAAACGTTTTCACTACTTTGAGATCAAGCTGTCAAAATTTTTTGTGGGTAAAAAAAAAAAAAAAAAAAAATCCAGAAAAAAAAAACAACTTTTGGCTTTTTTGAGTTTTTGGGATTTAAGATGCTGTGTGGGCCTGCAGACTCTTTTAGCCAGGCTTGTACATGCAGCGCTCACGCCGCCTGCCTATACGTCTATATGTACTGTAGCCGCAAAGTCTGTTTGCCATCCGAGCTAGATTGTAAGTAGAAACAGTTTAGTCTTAAGTTTAGCGGCGGCGGCATCGTGGAGGACTCGGCTCTCACTGCCACAACTGCACATTCCTAGCGGAGTCTCGGCTGGGTAAGAAAGCGCGCGGTGCGGGCCAAAAAAAACAGGCGAATTAGCATAAGTGCCATGTTCGATCCATCAGAGGGGGGACTTAAATGGCTGCTGGTCTTCTTCCCATCCCACTTCTGGCCTTGTTTGTGGAGGAAGTCGTGAACTCGGGGGAGAGAGCGAAGGGAGAGGCGGCCTGTTTAAGCCGATATTTGCTCTCGGGAGTAATTTGGAGCAGATTTTCTGGAATCAGAGAAAGGGCTCCGCGGTAATTCCCTTTCATGCTCATCTTCTATCTCTGAAGTCACCACCAGGCCTAAACAGCAGCATAAGGATGCCAGATGGATTAGAGGGATGCTCGCTCGCTCTCTCTCCCTACCTCTCTCTCTACCTCTCTCTCAGTCGTAACATGTTCTGTGTACAGGGAACCAGAAGGCAGATGACAGAAGACCGAATCACACTGGCTCTTTCTCACTGTCACTCTCCTTATCCCTCACAGTAACTTACTCCGACATGTCTGTTTGTTTTTTTCCCCACTGCAGCTTGCTGAGCTGATTTCCTCCTCCATGACAAAGGCTGCCGCCATTGGTTCCTATTAAGATTTAATTCTTCTTTCGGTTCACGACGAGCGGGGGAAAAAAGCATCCGCGACTTTCTTGGTAAAAGTTCGCACTCTCAGTTTGCCTCATTTCTGAAGCATGAACTCATATCCTCTCTTCAGAAGACATCACTTGTCTGTAAATGTCTTTACAGCGCTGTCATCTTTTTCTTGCTCAGTTAAAAGCACTAGCAGCTAAAAACATTAACTTCATAAAAGAGTGGCATGCTCCGAACGGGCTTTTATGAAGGGGAGATCCAGTCCTCTGATCCGATTGGCAGAGTCTTTGTTACACTTTCAAGATTAGAAGATTTATTGAGCATTTGAGTTGCTATAATGGTGCGTTATTGCCATTTTATAAAGGATTTTCACATTTTTCTCTATCTTTTTATACTGAGAAATATGGTCCAGACAGTTTTCCTTTCTGCTCCTCTTTAAAAACATAAAAAAAACCCCAAAAAAAACATCACACCACGTGATAATGTTGAGCACGTTGCTTGGGAAGTTACCACCATGACAGCATCATGCTCACAGGTAGCCACTGCAACAGCATTTTCCTCTTTGGAAACTCTCCCTATTTCATAATAAACGCCCCAACTAAGGTGGAAACATCGTCAACTTTGTTAATGGTGAATCCTGTCTTATGTTAGCTTGCTCCCAGCATGGGTAAATCTAGGATCTGCTGTCCACATCCTCCCTAAGTGACGGCTGGAGATAACATGTTAAGTGCGATCATGGAAAAAGTGCCTGGGCTCGGGACTCATCTGCTTGGGATTTGTTTAGCTGGTCATGAGGATCCTCATAAATATCTCTCACCAGCTCATCAGCCGCACGCCATTTTCCAGCCAGCCTTAGCTGTGGGCCGGCGGAGACGAACTGTGATGGATGCAGTGTGGCGCCGTCACTCACAGCACCGAGGGCCACTGATAACGCCAGAGAGGGACTGTGTGAGTGTGTGTGTGTGTAAGTGTGTGGGACCAGACCAGTCATTTTCCACATTGTGTGGACAATAAAGTTGTAGTTTGGTGATTTGGTTTACTGTCTATAGTTGTAACGCGATAAATCAGTCCTACAATTCTTTTTGTTCTGACTTTGTGGGGATTGTTTTTTAGGGATTTTTTTTTTGCCTTTATTGGACAGTTGATAGTAGAGAGAGACAGGAAACACTGGGGGAGAGAGAGGAGGGATGATATGAACAAAAAGCATGCTACTCCAAAAGGATTAGAAAATACTCTTGCTTTACCGTGCATTTGTAAAAATCACACCAACCAGTTTTAAATGGAATCATAAGCCCAGCACTTAGAAACATCAGTAGCCCAATGGACTGGAAGTTTGCCTGTTCAAATCCTTTAGAAAGTCAGGGTGACTTTCCCAGGGCACAGAGCCCTTGAGCAAGGCACTTAACCCCAAGTGGAGCTGCTCGGTAGCTAACAGTCCTGGGTAACCCTCCTTCTCCCTGCAAGTACTTCCCCAGGTTGTTGCTCTGAAAAACAATTTCTTCTTAGTTGACTTTCCTGTTAAGGGCTTGAAAAACAGAGAAAAGGAGATTTTTCCCGCGACAACCACCGCGTGCTCGTGCCTGTTTGCTGCTGGGATGTCCTCCTGGACCAACGTGAAACCTTGGAGTTGGGTGCCATCTTCCCCCGTCATGCCATTTGCAAAATAAATATTTGTCTGTCGCTACACTGGCGTGACGAGGCTGCAATAATGGGCCGATGAAATTACGGCTGTTGTCCGCCGCAGGAGCCAGACGCAGAAACCGAGAGGATTTTGTGATGCTATTGCTTAAAGTTTTCAAAATGTATCGAAAGAGACCTGCAGAAGAGCTTGTAAGCCTAAATAGGTCCCTTGGAGGAGCAAATGTTCTTTTGGCTGGCAGGTAGTTGCTTGGCTTCTCGTGGGGAAAGGGGGTTCAAATTCAGCCTGATAAACGTCTTTAGTGACTGAGGGGGGGTGTTCTGTTTTCGATTGAAGATCCGCCAATGGAACAACATCGCCGCATGCCAAACGGCCACCTGCAAGCCCGCCATGCCTTCCTCGTAGCGCGGATGGCGACAGAACAGAAAAAAACAAGACACGAATACGTCTGCAGCCCCTGAAACACAAGCCACGCCCACTGAAACACTGGCCACGCCCACCGAAAACATTTTCCTCGTCGATACTGTATCAGCATCTGGCTAATAGTGTCTGTCTGCCTGTCAGTCTATCCATCGAGGCCCGTTCATCTGGTCTTCTTAGGCTTACGGTGTTCCAGATCATAATTAATAGGTGGCACAAGCTTCTAGTAGCAGACTAAAAGAGTACACAGGTCATAGTGTTTGGCTAAGGCCTGTTCCATGAGGGGGGTGGGGGGTGGGGGGTTTCTGGGTTTGCTTCATCCACCGCCACCTCACACCTCCCTGGCAGCCCGGGCCTCGCCAGGTGGTTTGACTTTGCAGCCACTTTTCCACTTGAGGACTTAATGCAGACACACGGGTGCAGCTGGAACCCATTAGGGCCGCAGCTCAGCCACCTAGCCCCGAAAACATAACACCACCTCAATCAGCTGGTACTGGAGGACTCCAACGGACAGGAAGCGAGTAGGAAACCAAAAATGAGAGTATTTTAGCCTCGCTCCTGGAAAGAGATCTACTGTTGGAATCAGTCCTCGGTATTTGCAAATACTGTTTATGGTTTGTTTTAGCCTCCTTACGCACTTCATAGGACTTCTAAATATTTGTTTTTTCGTGGTGGTTTCAGATGTTATATAAATAAGCTTATGTTCTTCATGCAGACTAAACCTTTTTTAACCTTCATTCACCCAGAGAAATTCTGCTGAGCATGTGCAGAGTGTAAAGACTGAATGAGTCACACTCCTGGGTGCTGCCCAGTACAACCACAGTCTTCTACTGTCGACCACTGAGCAGTTGGGGGTTAAGCACCTTGCTCAAGGGCACCTTAATCCTCATTGAAACTGAAAACGTAAACTGTATAAAGTGAGACCAGAAAGTACCAAGAATACCAGAAATTGAGCCAACTTATTTCAAACTTTTTAAACCAGTGCAATGAAACGGGGCCACCCTGGAAAAATTGCATTTATTTTGAAATTTTTCCCTGCCTACCCACAAGTTTAGTTACTAGTTATTTTGGGAATTGGTCAGAGGATAACCTAATCTCAGATTTTCAGGGCAAAACTTTACACCTGAAATTGCCTTACACACACACACACACACACACACACACACACACACACACACACACACACACACACACACACACACACAGGGTCAATTTACCCACTTCAATCTATTTATATAGGATCCCAGCAGAATCGAATACTGCATGCTTAGAACATATTGGCTTATTATTGATTTCTCTGTTTGATCAACATTTTGGGGTCAAAGTGTGAAGTGTGGACCACTCCCATTCTGAGGGTGTGTGGGGGGTCATGGTCTGTGCAGATGGTCTGTGGGTCACGGAGGGCAGTACGCTGTCTCTCAGTCTCTCAGTGCCTTTCTACTGTGTCAAAGCCTCAACTACAGGCTAGTTTGGCCCCGGCCTGACCTGGCCTGGGTGTACGATCAGAGTCCATGAAGGCATATGGCACCGACGGTGGCCAGGACACATGTTTTTTATTCTACTCACAAATGAAATCAATATACTTAAAATAGCGTACGCATCCTGGTTTTTGAGTGCAGACTGCTACTTCTATTTGGCTGTTGGGCGGTCATGAGAGATGACATGTAGAAAAAAATGTTTGAAACTCTGTGATAGATATTTATAGCCACCGGATTTCCTCCAGTAATGAATCAAGCTGAATACCCTAAGAAGGCAAATTAAAATCATGTTTTGATGTCAGAGTCCAACCTCCTGTGCATGTGTGCCCTCGTCTCTGGGATGCTCAGTGCTAATCTCCTTGTCTGTAGAGGATGTTGAGATCCACCAGAATGGAACCAATATATAGCCTAGGATTGAAACGTCTTTTTTATCCCCTAAATGGGTAAAACACAGTGGAAAAAAATAATATGGTGCGTGTTTTAGCATCTTAGTGTGTGTGCAGTTAGTGAATCTATAAATTTGCTTGTTTTAATTCACTGTTTCACTGGATTTCTGCGATAGTAGTGTTTGAACAAGCTTTCTGAGTGTTTTTTGAGTGTGAAGTAACACGGTCTGAGTTTTGGCCGTGGTCTGGTCTGTGTTTTGGGAGCCCCGGTCTGCTCCAAGGGTCTTTAAAGGTCTGTGGGGTCCGTGAAGGCTGGGTCGGGGCTGAGCGGAGAGACATCTGTCCAGGCCTGGAAGGATTTCACGCTTCTGGCCGTCCAGATGATTTAGGCCCTCCAGGACTACCTGCTGGGAGAGGCTCCCAACGGGTTAACCTGACACAGATGGATCCCCATGCCATCGGTGAACACACACGCAAAAAAACACACACACCCACTGGCGCATGCACGCATGTGCGAGGGTAGAGACAGATGCAAGGACAGACGTACATAAGCAAACACACACATGCACGCACAGATCCCCCCCCCACCTCCATATACACATACATGTTCACACACATGCACACACTGACTGACTGACACACACACAAGCAAAACTGAGTCACACACACAGTCACACAGGCATGTCGGCCGGCAGGACAACACAAGTGCACTCACAGATGCACATTTTCCACAGACAGGCAGACTGATGTATGCCATACCACACATACTTCACGGAGCGAGCACAAGTGGACAAGGAGATTAAAACAACTGCAATGGGGAGGTCAAATATATTTGGCTGTCCATCAGGTGTCTAAGAGGTTAAATATAGTCTATACAGCTCAACGATGTTTGAAGCATATTTTGTACAGGTACCGAAATTTAACAAGGCATATGAATTGCAGCATGCACTTATATAGAATAGAACAGAATTATTTTTCTTTCTTTGTCAGATAGTCCATTGCAGTGAGAGAATCTATGGATTACCAGCGAATAGACGGTAGCAGATTGCATGCAATCAGCGTTTCAGTCATCACTGTTCCATCTCAATATCGTTTCAGTTAGCTCCAATTTGACAATCCTGTGTTTTACTTTACCCTCATGGAAATAATAAGCAATGCAGTCAGTGATAGTTGATAGAATGAATGTGTTTATAAGGAGGCTTTTCACATCTCACTGACAGTTGTCTCACTCCAGGATCGAAAACGCATTACTCGGATCAGTCTCCCACCGCTGTGGGAAAAAAAAGTGTCAATATGGGTGGAGTCCCCATTTAAAGATGGCTTTTATATGTTATAGTATAGGCTAGGTGGACCCCAAAGTGTTTGATACGGAGGGCCAAGGACCAAAACATAGCAAGTGTGGTGAGCCCCGGACAAAGGAAAGCTACTGGACTTTATGTAGCAACATACCAAGTAGCCATCAGCTTCTTAAGGTGCTTTTTAGTTTTTCAAAAAATGTATACAATCTCAAAATGACTCCTCAAATCATTAAACTCTATTATACTAGGCCATTTTTTTGTGGAAATTTGGAGGGGTTAGTTTTGCAGGAGGGACGTGTGGTGATGTCTGTAATTTTATCATTTATCTGCCATGTCAGTAACTTTTACCTCTTTTACCTTTAAAGTAAAAATAACCTCCCGTCAAACTAGTCCCGTCTGAACTGACGTCCCCGAGACTGTTGGTGAACATTGTGTCATTTCCTTTGGGAAAAGACTCTTCACTTTTTTTCTGGCGTTCACCCCAAACTGAGATCAGACCCAAAGTCTCAACTCTGCTCCACTTGACTTGCTGCCATGCCGTGTAGTTATTGTTCGAGCGCTGCAGAAGTTACATCTGACCACACGGTCCATTTTTGGTGTGATGAAAAACAGGTAAGTGGAGTAGACGCTCCCATCTCTGTAATTACAGGGAAATCTCATCCTGTGTGAATTGTCCATAACATTACAACAGTTACTTTATAAAACAAATCCTGAGAAGTGGGTAAACTTCCTCCTCTGGAGTGGCAGGGACCGGCCACATCTGGCCAGGAGATCAGGAAACGCGTCTGTGCCTGTGTAACACACAGACACACACAGGGACTCAGGCGTGCACGCCCGTGTCTGTGTGTGAGGCTTCTGAACATCTGGCTTCCCAGACTTCCACCCCTACAGGGAATCAACTTTTTGTTGTCTTTAACCAACTGCCTCCCATCCCCCCCCTTGGTTTCCCTCAAAGAGTCCATATAAATTATGGACAAACTTTGTGTTGTCTCACTTACTCTCCACGTCCTGGATTGCAACTGGAAGTTGACAAAATCACATCGCTGTTTGTCATTTGGAAAAGTGTAATAATTGAACAAGAGATGAATCAATTTGCTGTTGCTCTTCTTTGTCCAATTTGTGTGTGCAACACGAGCCTGTGCACCATATGTGATTTTTGACATGTTTAATATTTTAATCCAAAAATAATCAGCGACTGTAAACTTTGAGACCGCAGAAATGTATTCAACGTACTTTCAAACTATTTCAATCACTATTGACCAATCACTGTTCTCATTCAAAACACTCCGGGACGACGATGCCCCGTCAATGCATTCACCCACAATGAATCCCCCTGCTCAACTCATCGGCTTAATCCCATTTCGAAGCTATGGGGCCCGTATTGGTTTCTTTCTGAAGTCAGGGAGGCAAATAAACAACTTAAGAGGAGCTGCTGTGTTAGTTTCCTCAGGGAGCGCCTCGCTTTAACAGCAGGGGACTGTTTCTACACACATTAGTAGTTAATTACTAGCAGCCTGCAGCTGTAATGAGGGCTGCATCGACCTGCGGCTGAATGTGTAGCAGTAATATTACTTAATGGAAAAACAATCAGCTAGCTTTTCCCATTGAGCAGTTTAGGGAGTTTGCATAAGGAGGGGTAATGCACTATAATACAAGCCATTGATTAGTGAGAAAATAGGGATGAGAGTGTGTGTGTGTGTGTGTGTGTGTGTGTGTGCATGTGTGTGTGCGTGCTAGTGGGGGTCTGTGTTCAGTATAATGTACCTCGAAATAAAGACACATTGTCATTTTATGGTATTAACGTTGTCTTATCATACCCCTGACACACAAGTTGAGGCCAAACGTCTTGGGTGTTGACGATTGCAGGGAAATTAAAAGAACAAAATGCCAATAAAATCAATACATTTCAGTGAAGACCCAAGAAATGAATCACTACTACTTCATAAACAATAATAACTTTTTTATTTCTTCTTTTTTTCTGACAGGTGTAGTAGGCATGTGTGTGATGCTTTTTTTTGCCAGTTTTGTTCCAACAACTGAAATAAACTACTAAATTATGAAATTCAAGTCACAGCATTTTCTGAGAATTGATAGTGAAACCTTGAAAACTTGAGCAATAGTTTGTGTGCCTGCTAGCATTCACACACACACACACACACTACACAATTTCTGTCACTGTGTCAGACATACCCAGCTCCTCCATGTACTTGGGGGTTAGCGCTAACAAGCTAGCATTGCTACAGTCTCTCTTTATGCCTATTAGTATTTTTGATTCCTACCATTTTACCTGAAATGAGACAGACAAATAAGCGAAAGTTGATATGGCTAACATCATGATAAGCTAGCAAAAATACAAGTTAGATGATTCACGAACAATCAAAACGTGTGGTTTGGATGGGAATCTACTCGTGGCAGATGAATTGAAATTTCCAATGATCTAAAACATCAATTGGAAGGCATTCTGGGAAATGTAGGAAATCACTAACTAAGTCAAAGTGCGAAGCAACAATGGGGGGAGATAACGCCGCTTGCTTCCAATGCACTTTCACCTGCATGCAGTTTTCAGGATTTTTTTTAGAACAGAGTGTCAGAATAAGGCAGGTTGCTTCAGAAAGTGACAGCTCCTGACTCAAGAAAATTAAAAAAAAAAAAAAAAAGTTGATTTACATTGGAAAAAGAGTAATACCATTTACCATTTTTTTTTAAATTTCTTAAATAAACTCAATAGATTAAATAACTTTTAGAGATGGATATTGTCCTGCAGAGCAGCTTTAGCACATGCATGACCTGACAGGTTCTTGTGGAATCCTTCCTTTCCGACCACCGGATGAGTCGTGTGGCTGTCACCCATAGCATATTTTATTACTCTGCGTTGAATAAAATTGAAATTTTCTCCTTTTGACGCTCAGATTATCCTTTACCTTTTTGTTTTTTGTGAGCAATGATTTTTAAGTGCAGAATGTCACTATGAACAACGACAAAATTAGGTGCAGGCAGAGTTGGTGGAGGTGAGAAGAGAAAATCAAAAATAAAAGTAAAAAAATAAAAAGAGGGCAATGAAAAGGGAAATAAATGAGGAAAAAGGTAAACAAAATATGTACTTTTTTATTTGAGTAATTCACAAAACTTACTTGAATGACATACATGTTGCGTTTGTTGATAAGATAATGCACAGTGGTAAAGTTGGGTCGGTGTGATGCTCCCATACAGCTTCAAAATAGATCTAAAGCTCACCCACTATTACTACTTTTTATCAAAGGCTCTGTTAATCTATTAGAGGAGAAATAAAAATGTCCAATCCCAGTTTTGCTGTGGTGGGGCAACTCCTTTGTTCAGCTATTCTTATGTTATGGATTGGAACTAACAGCCTATTATTGCTTAGCTGCCTGATGATAGTCTAAGTCACTGAAACGTGTTTTGAATCCATTTTTCCAATCACAATTTGGCCTTCCCCGGCTTCCTCCACTGATCTATTACTCCAGAAATCAGAGACACTCCTCAGAGGACAGGGCCAAATGTGGCCTGACTTAACACTTGAATGAAAAAATGTAGCTTTTCACATCTGGCTTCAAATAAAGCTCTAACTGAGAAGAGACCTTTTTTTTTTTTTATTTTTGCAGGAAAAAAAAATGCAAAACTGTGGTTTCAAATGTAGCTTTGCGTGCTATTTTTGTCATTTAAGAAATAGGGACAAAGTTTCCACGACTCCTGTGAAGATCTTAGGCTTGCTGCCTCTGAACGTGACCGTCACTGATCAATTACAGCTGATAGACCCATCAGCACCTACTGGCTCAGCCAATAGCAGAAAGATGATGCTTTTTATAAATTGCAGTAAAATATTATGGGAAATATTAATCAGTAAATTATGTAAAGACTCACTCCAGCACTTTTGATTTTTTTTTCTTCTCTATGACGACATCAAATGGTTGGTACCGTAACCTCAGGAGGATGAACAAATATTCATTCTTAATTAAAAATGTTTCACTGGACTGTGGGTCTTTCCTTTTTTCCCTCCAGCATCAGCATACTGAAAATGTTATGTTAAGAAGAAACACTGAAACTTTTCTTCTTGGTGTGTGGTGAGGAAAAATAAAAAATCTCAATGTCAGGGTAGCCCTAGAGTCTTAGTATTACAGTTTGTCTCAATTGTTTACACACTAACACTGGAACTTAAGACACAATGACCACGACCTGAAACTCATGTGCCAACTCCCTAAACCAATTTGCAATCAGAGCTTCAGCAATAAAAGGGCCACAGATGAGCTCCTGGTTTGGAGAGCAATGGATGGCAACATTGAAGAGAGAGGCGTTCAGAGCGGCAGAGGCGTGAGAGTAAGAGGAGTAGGAGGAGGAAGACGAGGAGGAGGAAGAGGAAGAGCAAGAAGGAGAGCTATTATCTCTGATGAGATTCGGGTCAACTGTGGTTGACCATGTGGTCAACCGTGGTTTGACCATGAGGGAGGCTGGCCAGAGGGTTCAACCCAACTTGAGCCGCTTCTCAGTTGCATCCATCATTCGGACTTTCAGAAATGAGAATAGGTAAGAAATCTACTCGCCTTACTGTAGTACTGCATATCAATACAGTACTCAATGTTTACTGTAGAATACAGTGTTGCAAGTGGACCGTAGTACTGTAAACAAAGTATGTTTTACAGTATGTACTGTAATTTGTATCTTTTGCAGAACTGAAAGATTACTATGGCGTGGAGGGAGAGGACGTCTTTTGACGGCTGAACAGGAGACTGCAATTATCAATATGGTTCTCGAAAATAATGCAATAGGCTAACACTAAAACAAACACAAAGTAAAATCATTGAAGACCAAGCCATGTTCCAAAACATTGATACAGTGAGCTTATCCACACTGGAATGAAGCAAGTGTACAGGGTGCATTTTGACCGGAACACAGAAAGAGTCAAAGAATTACGCTATGACTATGTACAAGTAAGTCCCATACATTCCCACAACTGATTGCATCCTATCAGCACTGACACAATACTGTATTGTAGTCCAATGTTTTTTTACAGTGTTTCACAATACTGTATTGACAACTCTAGGTCTATTTCTGATATTGTCATGTCTGTTTCAGAGCGTTCTTGAGCGTGGAGGGAATATAACTATGTGTGCTGCCATCAACCACCACGGCATCCTCCATCACCATGCCACCCTTGGCCCCTACAACACTGCCCGTCTCATCACATTCCTGGACACACTACACAACATCATTCCAGCACATCAGATAGATGGCCCAGAGCTGCCCAGGTACGTTGTTATCTGGGTCGACGTAAGTTTCCACCGGGCTGCTCTGATCTGCAACTGGTTCATTGACCACCCACAGTTTTCGGTTCTTTATCTCCCACCATACTCTCCATTTCTCAATCCGATTTGTCAATCCTGGAGATGCAGTCTATGAGTGCCGCATGCACGGATACCACTGCTACAGGCTATGGAGGAGGCATTTGAGGGCTGGATTCACCATTCTAGGTGATACTTCCCCCACTACTTGGCCAGGGAGAACATTCCCTGTGATGTTGATGAGGTCCTGTGGCCAGGCAGGAACTGAGGACAGGATGCAACCTCGTTCCTTTTTTTTTTTTTTTTTTTACTGTACAGGCCTATTTTCTATTGTTTGTTCTGTACAAATCA
>OOFE01048396.1:0-13520 GCA_900323365.1 Monocentris japonica
TGTGTGTTCTGACACCTTTCTATCATAGCCAGCATGAACTTTTTCAGCAGTTTGTGCTCCAGTAGCTCTTCTGTGGGATCAGACCAGACGGACTAGCCTTCGCTCCCCACACGCATCAATGAGCCTTGGGCGCCCATGACCCTGTGGCCGGTTCACCGGTTGTCCTTCCTTGGACCACTTTTGGTAGGTACTAACCACTGCATACCAGGAACACCCCACAAGACCTGTTGTTTTGGAGATGCTCTGACCCAGTCGTCTAGCCATCACAATTTGGCCCTTGTCAAAGTCACTCAGATCCTTACACTTGCCCATTTTTCCTGCTTCCAACACATCAACTTCAAGAACTGACTGTTCACTTGCTTCCCAATATATCCCACCCCTTGACAGGTGCCATGGTAACAAGATGATCGATGTTATTCACTTCACCTGTCAGTGATTTTGATGTTGTGGCTGATCGGTGTGTTCATCTTCCACGTACAGTTTCCAACCGAGTGTTCACAATGTAGGCCGTAGGAATAAAGGTCGATAGAAAGAGAAAGTGTGTGTGTATAATAAGAAGAAGAAACGTAATTGATATAGCACTTATCTAAAAGTGCTTTAAAAAAAGGCATAAAACCAGGAATAGTGAAATACGTAGAAAGTAAATAAAATCAGTGTGTGTGTGTGTTTTACCTCAGACAGTTTCTGACACATTATCTCCTCCCAGCCGTCTTCAGGAGGCATTTCAGGGATAAAGACCCAGTCGGCCCCACAGGCCAGAGCACTCACCAGGGCCAGGTACCTGGACACACACGCACACACACACACACACACACACACAATAGGCCTCACTTATCAATACATAAACACTTGCAAAATGTTTAAGTATGATGAAATGGTCTCTGTACACATTTTTACGTGCCTTGTTAGGAGACGTAACATTTGTAGCTGTAACACAAACACAATGAGGGTGGTTCATTCTCTCCGGAATTTAAGTAAAAGTAAAGAAAAAGGCCTTACCCGCAGTGTCGGCCCATAACCTCCAGTACAAATGTCCTCTGGTGGCTGGAAGACAGCATGAAACAGTATGAATACATCTCAAAAACAAGAAAAAGCACTGAACGCATTTATTACTGCCTTTATTTTTTTTAAGGTGGTATTCCTTCACCTCTGAGCGGTGGTCATGATGGCGTCCACCACCTCGATGATGCGGTGCAGGGCCGAGTCGGTGCCAATGGTCATGTCGGTGCCACAGAAGTCGTTGTCAATGGAGCCGACCATGCCAACAATGTGGAGCACTGAGTTACTGCTGACCGCCTCCTCATCTATCAGGCCTGGAGGATGAGAGAGGTAGAGAGAGGTGTAGAGATAGAGGGTGAGAGAGAGAGAGAGAGAGAGAGAGAGAGAGAGAATTAGCTGTGTGCAAATAATGTCTAAATACATAAGAACTAAAAAAGGAGAGCTAGCTGAACCAGGTTGTTGTGGTGTGTCTGTAGATCCATCCAGTAACGTTCTCAGTAAAAGTGAACAGTGTGATCAGGTAGATTTGTCTCCAAATGTAGGTTACTGTGACTCAGTCAACTGTCTTGTCTTTAGCTCTAGTCTCTACTCCAAAACACTCTGAGTTGGAGCTGGAGAAGAGTCAGCAGACAGAAATTACAGATGAATGTTGAGGTCTGTTGAGAAGGACAGAAACTCAATCAGCTGTTCATAGTTCCTGTTGACCCAGAGCTGAGGACCTCCAATATGGCTGCCAGAGGGTGAAAGCCCTCTACTGGATGCTCACCTTGCTGGAGGAGCTCCTCCAATAGGCCGCTCCACTCCTCCCTGAAGAGATTGGCTCCTGTCAGGCTGCCGTCTCCACCGATCACACACAGGTTGGTAATGCCGCGCTGCACCAGGTTGTGGGCGGCTTTCAGACGGCCCTCATGGGTACGAAACTCCTGACAGCGGGCGCTGCCAATGACCGTGCCACCCTGATGGCAACACACAGTCCATGTATAAGGTGTATGATTCGTGCGTGAGTGTGTGTGTTGTATGATAGATGAATGGTCTGATACCTGCTGGTTCAGTGTCACCTATTCCATTCTACTCTATTCTATTCTATTGTAACACTGACCACAGCATTGTTTCCTCTGTGTTCATTCAGCAGCACTTCTAAAGAAAATACTAAATTAAAGCAGAATTAAACTACATTTATCCCCAAAACATGAATAAAAATAGAACCCATGTTTTACAGTTTGCACTTTTTTCATAATAAAGCATCTAAGTAAGCGTGACTTAACATTGTTGTAACATTTGATCAGTGCTCATTCACTGCGAAAATATGAATTCAAATGTCATGGTACCATCTGTACTGGGACCGAAACCATGATCCCCCCCGACCACCACAAACCAGTTACAAAGGAAACACAGGGACACTGTGAATGTGTTCGCCTCATTTCAGGTGTTTTGTGCGCTTGGTTTGTCCGTTCCACAGTGAGGAAACAGTAGAAATCACATATATTCCTCTTCTACTGGCTCTAATATGCTCTTGTTTACAGTGAAAAACTCCTTTCCACCTTTCAGGACCTTTGTGTTTCATAACACTTTATTTATTATTATTCTAGGGTTGCAGGAGTACCTCCTCCTTACTACCAGTTTGTTGGAGATCCAGGAAATGAAACTTATTCTACTGTTGCACTCAGCGTGAGACACTTTAGATAAGAGCGTCCACTAAATGCCTGAAATGTAATGTAAAAAAAAGGAGAGATTGACTGTGGTAAACACTCAAAACGTCTAATTGAATTTCAGACCAATTTAGCTCGCAGCTAAAAGGTTTTTGCCGTTTCACCCCGTGTGTCAGTTTGTTTCTGGTCATTAACAGAGTCGCTGCCTGTGATCGTCACTGCTGTCACTGACGTCCATATTCCCCTGGGTTAGCAGCAGCTCACACACAGCTCAGCTCATCTGCCACGTAGCATTTACAAATGTCATATCACACAGCGCTAAAATAGACAGTATTAATGGCTGCTTTCATACAGAATAAGGGCTAGCAATGGGAATGCTAGCTATATAAAAACAGAGTGTCAAGGTGGAGTCATGAAGAGTTTCTTTGCAGCACTGGAAGAAAAAACGTCTGTCTATCACAAATACTGCTGGCATTAAGGTCATGTACATTGTGAATTGTTAATAAAGTTGTAATGTTGAGAACGTCATTGCCTCTTGCAGAGTTAAACCAGACACCCGCCTTTTTGAAAAAACAAGAAAGCTGCACTTAGAAATAATTGATGGCATCAAAATAAAGCACATTGTGCAAAGTTAAACCACTGAGATCTGTTTCAGGTTTTATTTTTTCTCTAAAACGATGACATTTACACTTCTGGCGTTTAGCTGACACTCTCATCCAGAGTGACTTCCAATGAGTCACCAACATGACAAGCAACCAATAGTAAGGAGGTCAGGTGCAGAAGACTAATATTCCCGCCCAAAGTTAGTAGTTCATACACATTTTCAATGCTATTTTGTGGAACAATCAATAAAGAGACAATCAGTTTAAAACCTCCTCACTCATTGGGCCAGTGAGCAGGCTTACTGACCTATCTGCCAAAGACAAATTGGCGGGTGGTGATGTCAGACCGTGTGTGTGTAGTGATTAGACGTTAACATTAACTGCATTGAGACGTGAAGCAGCAGTGGAAAGCCCTCCTTACCACTTGTAGCATGCTGGAGACGCTCTCCCATCTGGCCTCCTTGATGTTGTCCCCACCGTCCACCATCCCCTGGTAACCCTGAGAGGAGAGAACACGTATGACGATCAATACGTATTCACCGGGTCATTTGGTGAGTTTAAAGTAATGTAATGAAACATCATGGACATCTGTTGCTGATCTTTTTCTTCAACCAGTGAAATGTTGAATGTTTCTTGGCTGCTTGTCGATCCACGTCCCTTTGAGGAATGAAAAACCCAGATCAGAAATGTCCTGATAGTATCGGTCCTAAGAGATAGTTGGAGCAGAAATAAGACCTGGGACGTTCACACCACAAACATCTCTGACAAATACTGGTCATGGAAACTGTGCTACATGTCCTGGAATAGTCTTGGAAAAGTCCTGGAATTTGATCAGCAGAAAGATGCAGGACACATGCACCACATCCTGTTTCTGAGGTGTTCATGGTATTCTATGAATTCATGTGATATGAACCAGGGTATGAGCTAGCTGTGAGACATAATAATAAGAAATATCCTGTTCCAGATCATCATTATTGTGCCTCCGATACAGTACTGCATACTGAGTAGATCTGGCCGGCACAGTTTGACGTGAAAATATATGAAACACGAAAATATGACTCCACTATGACGGGAGCGATATGAGTCCAGGTACAATAAGGTGGTAAAATGAGCTGCTCTCTTTGGAAATGGGGTGGCTGCCGTCTCTGAATACAGATAGAGCCAACACACCGACCAGGCCTGCGTCTCGTAGCTTTGCAAATAAACCTGTGTTTGTTTTACTCTGCATTGAGTACCAGATGGGTGGGGTATACTGCATCAGGACATTTCAGATTGAATCAGATCGGTTGTCAATCACAGACAAAATGCACTCAATTGACTTTGATATACTTTCATATATTTTTTGGAACATTCTGGCACTTACTATGCTCTTTTCTGCTAGCCCCACCCATCTGGTACTCCAGGTACAATAAAACAAACGCAAGGAATTGTTTGCAGCTAACACAGAGCAAATCATCCCCACCAAAATAAAAGCGTCATGGCCATTACGCACAGCGCGGTGGTTATCCGTGGCTCGTGGGGATGACAGTGCAGCCAGTGAGGGATGAAGCTCGCCCCTGGTAATCCAATTATATAGACACTGAGACCAGACAGCCTCTGTCCGCCCAGTCATCGCCATCACCGGCGCCATACCCGGTCAAACGGCACGTACCCCCTCAGACATTCGATATATAAATACATCAAAAATAAATGAGTTGTTGTTGTTGTTGCTTCTCCTTCATAAGTCCTTATGATTGATAGTTATGTAATAGATCATACCTTGGTAATGCACCGCCCTCGTGTTCTTACTGTTTTATGTATGTGAATGCCATCAGTGCTTTGAGAATTAAAGGTGTATTAAAGGTGTACGGTTGGCTTACTGGCACTTTGAAGGAGAAATCAACAGACCAGACCAAAAGTCAAGCAGCATCACAATTATCGAGCCTTCAGTTACAATATATGATATCTTTCTGGATAATGTGTATAACTTTACAGAATAGCGCTAAAGGTAAACTCCCACTGGGACCACTGACATCACTCTGACATCATTTTGACATCACTCTGTGTGTCCTTGCCGGTTCGGGTGCCTGATTTTAAACATTGGTAACATCAGTTTTAGTGACAGATGGAATTTGTCAGAAGAAACCAAAAGTCCCAAGTGAAGATCGGTGGAAAAAAGTGGTTCAGACGAGCAGTAAAGAAGAATTCCTGCTTCAAAATGAAGCACTGTGCTGCACGCTGACTTTTTCGTGACATGCTCACCTTCCTCCATTGACACCATTGACATCCATTGTTTTCTGTGATTGGCAAATTCACACCTTCCATTCACATCTATGCAAGCCTGTCTGTTCGGCTGTGTGGAGGAAGGGTCGCTCTACTCTCAAACTACATCCATTTCCTGACTGGACAAAGAGGGACAAATTCACACTACTACTAAGCTACTTACAAGTTCAACAGTTGAACAGAGCGAAGCGTGTCTTTTTTCTACTCACTAGTGCGTGGTATCTTTAGGTTTCAGAAAGCTGTTTTAAGGCCTTATGCTACCTGGAACTGAAGTTAAGAACAAAATAAAGACACAAATCTTCCAAAACGTCTTTTTCTGACTGAACATAGATAATGAAAGTTATGAAACATCAAATGAGGAGTAAAAGGACACCAGGAAATTCAGGGTTTATGGGAAGTGAAGTCCAACTGTGTTTACTAGAGCAGATATGAACCTGTGGACAAAGAACCCTCGTCATTGCATGGTGAATTAGTAAAACCTGTAATAACTGGGTTTTAAGGTCTTCAATTTCTACAATTTAAGACTTTTTCAGGCATTTTAAGGACCCGCGGGTACCCTGGACCAAAAGCAGCGTTGGGTCCTTAAGGGTCCTGCTGATTGGCTCAAAGGCGGTGACAGCCTGGTGAGAAGTGCTCACTGTCAAGATGGATGCAGACTGCAGACCAAGTCTCAACACGTCTCACCTCGTGGATGAAGTAGACCTTCGCTCCCACATAGATGCCCATCCGGACCGCCGCCCGGACCGCCGCATTCATACCTGGGAAAGGAGGGAAAGAAACAGGGATGGAGAGAGAGAGGGAGGGAAGAGGACAGGAGAGGGGGGGAAGGACAGATGGAGAGGCAGAGGCAAAGAGTTGGTGGTTGAGGCAAAAACACAAATACACCCAGAGTAACAGATTCAGAGCCACAGACAGACATCAGCTATGTTTGCATCCAACTGTTGAGTGAATTTTCAGCTGTCTTGCGAACCTCCCTTCATGTCCCGGGAACCAACCCGGAAACGTAAAACGCATCACTTCCTGAGCGGAGGCACAGCGGAGACATCTCTCCAGGCCCGTCCTCTACCGAGCAGCCGAGCACCGAATACTGCCCTTCAGTGCCAACATGGCTGTCTGGCCGAGCGCCCTGCCTCTCCTCCCACACCACACACAAACAACACAACCCATTCACTGGCTGAATGTGGGAGGGACTCTGGAGGGCCTTCAGCGACACAGCCAACAGGATATATTTTATTTATTGTATTTTGATATATATCCTATTCTCAATAAAGTTCATTTATCTTGTATTATTTATCAAATACAGAAGTAATCAGTGTAGCAGGCCTTTTTTTTTTACTGCACCTCACTTAACTAATGCTGCACTTGAGGAGGAATTGTTTGGAAAAATGTTTTTTTGCTGACTTTCAGCTGTAGGAAGTTACAAGGAAGGGACAGGTAACTAGTTTCTATCATGGCTACCACTGGCAAGGCAGGAAAACACAGTGAGCAGGGCTACATGTGGCTGCAGGCAGTGTTGTATGCTAACTAGAGCTGATAGGCTGGGTGGAGCCAACTAGTGTTGCTAGGAGACCAGGAACAGTGGTCATTGGACGGAGGGGAGATGGGTTTAACGAGAATGAATACTTGGGAATCAGTCAGTGAACTGTTTACCTTCAGTTTACAGTTAAGATAGAGCACATGAGGATGTCTGTCGTGTGTGTGTGTGTGTGTGTGTGTGTGTGTGCACGTGCATGTGTGTATGAGCTAGTGTAATATCCTCCGGCCCGCCGCAATGACTAAACAATTCCCATTGTGTTTGAGAGGACGGTCTGCATGTGCATGTGAGTGTGCACGTGTTCGCCCCAGGGTGGACGAGAGCATTCGGTAACGACGGCGTCGTCCTGGTAATGCCCTTTCATCTTAGGGCAAGGATGAGATGTCAAACGGACCATGATGCACTGGGTTAGGGGGCTATCTTAGACTATCCTTCAAGCAGAAGGTCAGGTGATGGATATTTGTGTTGACACAGCAGCAGAAACAGACATCACCTTCTGAACTGCTTTCCCAGAGACAGCAGCGCTCTCTGTTTTTTTAAATGTGTTTGAAAAAGATCGGGTCGGGTCTCTGGAGTCGTCAGGAAGAGCTTTTGAACCCGGGATGGTCCAGTCTGGGTTAACGTCGGCATTGAAATCATCTAGTATGACCTGGCCTTCACTGCCTTGCTCCACAGGGACTGAAACCCTCAACCCTGGCAGTGCGAAGGCCATGCCCTTTACTGCCTTGCTCCACAGGGACTGAAACCCTCAACCCTGGCAGTGCGAAGGCCATGCCCTTCACTGCCTTGCTCCACAGGGACTGAAACCCTCAACCCTGGCAGTGCGAAGGCCATGCCCTTCACTGCCTTGCTCCACAGGGACTGAAACCCTCAACCCTGGCAGTGCGAAGGCCATGCCCTTCACTGCCTTGCTCCACAGGGACTGAAACCCTACTGCTCATATTATCGAAGGATTATAGAAGGAAATATATAGAAGTATCACAGGAAAACTCTATGCTCCAATAATAAATTAAAGTGAGCTGGAAGAATTTACCCAGCTTTATAAAACGATGTAAACTGCCTGAGGATAAATTAATGCTTTTAAATTAATAGAGTTTATTTTATTTTATTTTATTTATTTCGGGTTTTTTGCCTGATGATGATCACCGACTGGCGGTCACGGATGAGCCGTCTTTTATTTACCACTACATCACTGTGTACTCGCAGCTCATCACGTAGGCCGCACACCCTCTACTCTCTGCGTCAAGCCCGACAGAATTACACTGAAAAATACCGGAAGGCGGCTTCAAAATAAAAGCGCTATGCAGCGCGTTCGTCTACAAGCTTTTTAATTTGAAAGTCGTAAACGGAAGTCATTTTTATTCTAGTTTTACTCAGCTATACTCCTGTTCTTAAGACTACTCCGTGCTGCAAAACACGTGTTTCTACGCATCTCTCTAGTGTTGTAGAACAGAAGGAGGGTTGGAGAGGAGGGGGGTTGATTTGATGACAATAAATCCCTATAGGCATGTTATAAGAAATATTAGGAATTTTATAGTGATACCATAGGAGATTATACCAGTACCAATAAGCGCCATAAAGTCACTCTAAACTCACCATTGGGCATCACGGACGCACTACGAGTCCCTATAGGAATGTTATTGGAATATTACAGTGGTTATGCCTTTGGGTGCGAGGTTAAATTGTGCAGGAGCACCGTGGATGCACACACACGCACACTCTCTGCCATCTATTCAGGGAACATATTCCATGTATGCAACCCTGCAGGGTGCATGATAAAAAAAAATAGCTCACGTAAAGGGAGGTATCTAGGAATTATCACAAAATCACAAATAACGTAACTTGCCGATGTGGTGCTCCTGGTTTCCAAATCTACACCAAAGCACCTTTCCCAATGTGGACAAATAACCGAGGCGTTATTAATAAAGGAATTGTTCCAAACATGATGTAGGCTGCTTTCGTGATTTACAGAGCAGTACATATTCCTACAGCCACTGAAAATGGTGGCAAGGCCAGTGAATAGGAGCGTCTGCTGTTACATAACCGCCATTCAGTATTAAATATAATACATTTGCCACGAGATTAAAAAGATGTCAACTGACAACTACATACAACAGGAATGAACTCCATTACTAGTTATCTCGCCTCATTCCTATCGATGCATTGTAACCTAGCCTGCTTCAACTGTACATTAGTCCACTTGTTACAGGGGAGACTGAATTGTAACCTGCATGCATCCGTTATCGGACACGACCCCGTCTGACGTGCTTCTTTCCCCATCAACAGACCAACACAGTCTGCGGACACGTTTATCAATGCATATGTTTTTGTAAGGATGCATTAACGTCTAAACTAGTAGCTGGACTTGTGTTTTCCAGGACCCTAAGCCTTCTACTAGTGAGTGATGCTGCAAATCCCCATTTTGTCAAACAATAATTGGGGGAGAAATGTCAAAATACAACAAGTCCGATAATGGAACTACCACTGGTTTGAATGAATGGCGCCAGTGCCGAGCGTTTTTGTTGCTGATCCTGTGATGGGCGCTTAAAGGTACCTTGGGCATCTCCTCCGCTGGTCAGCACAGCGATGGATTTCCCAGCGCCGGACAGATTCTCGAAGAATTTCTTGGTATCCTGCCGCTTCGGCGCCGCCATGCCAGCCATCCCTGTCGGTCCTTATCGGTTACTTAAAATGTCCAATTTAACAGAGGAGACTGTCCGGTGGCAGAGGCTGCGGGGAAAACGGAGCGAGTCTCGGTACCTCAGAGAGCAGGGATCCTGTACTGCTGCAGTGGTGACCGCCCCCTTTACCTTCACACCTCTCTGGTCCTCACCAAAGATTGTCAAACGAATGATGGATCACTCAATACAAAAAGTCATGCCCAGCATATAGAGGGCTTTCATATGACGTATCGTTTGGCCTTCTTAACAGTCAATAGACATGGTTAATCTCTGTCTGTTTCTGACTGAACTGATCATTTCATCACTGATCCTTCTGATTGATTTAGTGTTTAGATCATGTAGCTTGTTAACCATAGCATCTGGCCAGCTAACCATCACTGTCTTGTTGCTAACACATCTGATTAGCACACTAGCTAACGTAGCTAGTAGAAGCTAGCGTTAGCAGTGGCAATCAGTCCCATGTTAACAGTAACTAAACTAGCCTGCTGACTAGTTAGCTAGCTACCAGTTTGTTCAGGTGAACTGAGCTGACTCTTCTCCAGCTCCAACTCAGAGTGTTTTGGAGTAGAGACTAGGGCTAAAGACAAGACAGTTGACTGAGTCACAGTAACCTACATTTGGAGACAAATCTACCTGATCACACTGTTCACTTTTACTGAGAATTTAGAATTGTGAATGTATTTACAGCCACACCACACACGATTTTAGCTAGCTCTCTATTTCTAGCCTGTTTGTTATATATTTACACATTTGTGCACAAGTAATTCTCCACTGGACGTCCATGGTGGAGCCAGCTGTGGTTTCTAGGAGATTTGTGATGTGTATTACTGTTATCACTTTTTTGAGTAAGGACCCCACCACCGACCCTCACCATGCGCTCTCCTCCAGCAACTTCACCTCAGACACAGTCAGCATGAGCATAATGATTGATCTGGTACAGACATAAAACGAAAACTACTTTCAGTTCATGTGTACTTATTTCCAATTAAACCGTTGATGTTTTTAACAGAAGTTATCTGCAACAGTAGGTCATATCTGGCAGGTTTCCCATGGTAAACGATTTGTGGTACCCAGAAATAGAGGCAGAGTAAGAGCTCTTTATTTCCAGCTCATCTTTGTTCTCACGAGTTTGTGAAAGCGAGCGAATGAAGATGCTTTCTGCGCGGCCATTCTCCTGACTGACAGCTGAATCCTCCAATAGGCGTCAACATCACGTCTGCACTGTAACATATTCCAACCAATTGTGGCCGCAATGGGCGGGACTAGATATTTAACCAGGAAAATAAAGTTATGATAACAATTCATAGGTTTCTGTGTAATACAAATACGGATAACCAACCTATAAAGCAGTAGTGTTGAAACAGTGTTAACATAACTCTATCAGATTAGATTTTAAAATAAAATTGTGTCATAGGAATAGGATAAAGATAACAATAGAACAATTAGAGTGCCCTAGAATATTCCGATAACAATCCTGTGGGGCATCATAGTGTGTCTGTGGTGCTCAACAATGAATTTATAGTGACCTTATCATACTTCATGGTATTTTTCATTCCTATGATATCACTATAGTATTCCTATAGGGACTTATAGTGTGTCTGTGGTAGTGACCTTACTGTACTTTAAACGCTGTACTGTCTTTAAACTTTCCTGTCCTATTTCTGTAGAATAGGACAGGTATCATTTTCTGTTTCTGATGTTTCTGATATTTTAGTGTTTTACTGTGATATCTGTATAATATTGATCTAAACTATTTATATATATATATTTTTTTTTATAAGGGTTGAAAATAATACAATCCGCAAAAGAACATACTGAGGATAATACAACAAATAAAGAGTGTCTTTGGTGACACAGCATAAATGAGCACGGTCAAAGTTGAAAAATTCCTGACCTTGAGCAACTGTTTGCATCCTACAAGCATTATCTCAACGGCCATACTCGTTTCAAGCACTGGCATCTCACAGTGTGGTAGGCTGACAAATGTTACCTTACCCAATACTATCTCAATGATAAAATGGTTTATTTGAAATAAAAAGTGGAACAGGTTGCCTAATCCTCCTAGCAGCTTTGTTCCATGGTTAGATTGTGAGGGGCACACAGAGTGCAGCAGCTCCACTGTGGCATGCATGGAAACTATTCAGGTCTCTTATCCAGAAAAGATACAGAAACAATCTCAGCAAGACAATGGTGTGTGTGTGTGTGTGTGTGTTCTTGTACTTCTGTCCTCATGAGAACCAGGCGTCCTCACAAGGACAGATGAGAAAAATCCTACATTGTGAGGACATTTTGTCGCTTTGCATTTCTAAGAATCAAATTATAACAAAACTAATTTAGATTTTGTTTTTTTAACTATCTCCATTTCTCCAGATCCAGACTATATCTTTTTAATCTGAATTGGGCTTCTACAAGTGTTTACCTTGGTTTATGGCACAAGGGATAGTAACATCTTGTCCTGTGTATTAATGAATGCTAAAGCTAGCTCAGGCTAGTGACTGTTGTGAACAGTGCAGCTGACAACTAGGGAAAGACCTAGTGACAGTATGGAAAGACAGCTGACAGGAGGAAATAGACTCCACCGGGGCGGCAATGGGTTAGCAACTGATTGCTGCAGTAGCCAAGGCTAGATAGGCCAGTTGGTTACACCCTACTTAGCTACTTAGACAATTACTAGAAAAACACCCTGAGAGTCTGCAAGAGCGGGTTGGAAGATGACTTACCTTTGGTTGACACGGCTACTGACTCTGGAACGAATTTGACTACGAGTAGGGAAAACATGGTGGAAGCCACTAGTTCAGAGGTCGATGGGAAGAAGATTCAGGTTTGTTTGTGTGGCTGGCAGAAGGTAACAACCTTAAAGGGCCTTAGAATACACCAAGGGAGGAAGAGGTGCTTGTTAGAGATACACAGTTCAGCCTTCTTGAGGTGTCGTGGGCCTAACTTAACGAAACATCGGTGAAGGAATGACGTGCCACATACCGCTGTTGGCTAGGGTAGGTAACTGGCGAATGGTGCCATCTGAGTGTTTACCTTGGTTTATGGCACAAGGGATAGTAACATCTTGTCCTGAGTATGAGATCAGATCAGTCACCCTTCAATTTATTTGTGACAAATAAATCAATCAATTAAATAAGACATAATCCTTTCAATAATCATGTCTTTACCTTGTGGCTCCAATATGGCTGATATGAACATCTGAGCATGTGATGGGAGTAATCAATCTTTAGAGAGGGACCTCTAGTGGTGAATACAGTAACTGCAAATGAGAAAACAGTCAACTCCAGTCAGGTCTTACATCTGACTGCAAGACAACAACAACCACTAGGTGGCACTCTAGGACTGTCATGATAACTGGAGTTCAATAGTCTGCCTATGGACATAAATACACTATCACACTGATCAATACACAATCACATGACTAAAGACATGAATCAATACACTATCACACTGATCAATACACTATCACATGGCTAAAGACATGGATCAGTGACTAGAGACATGGATCAATACACCATCACATGGATCAATACACTATAACACAACTCAAGATGTGGATCAATACACTATCACATGGATCAATACACCATCACATGGATCAACACACTATCACATGGATCAGTACACTATCACATGGATCAATACACTATAACACAACTCAAGATGTGGATCAATACACTATCACATGGATCAATACACTATCACATGGATCAGTACACTATCACATGGATCAGTACACTATCACATGGATCAATACACTATAACACAACTCAAGATGTGGATCAATACACTATCA
>OOFE01048405.1:0-25449 GCA_900323365.1 Monocentris japonica
GTCTCTCTCTCTCTCTCTCTCTATCTGTCTCTCTCTCTCTCCCCCCCCTCTCTCTCTCTGTCTCTCTCTCTCTCTCTCTCTCTCTCTGTCTCTCTCTCTCTCTCTCTCTCTCTCTGTCTCTCTGTCTCTCTCTCTCTCTCTCTCTCTTCTGTCTCTCTCTGTCTCTCTCTCTCTGTCTCTCTCTGTCTCTCTCTCTCTGTCTCTCTCTGTCTCTCTCTCTCTCTCTCTCTCTCTCTCTCTCTCTCTCTCTCTCTCTCTCTCTCTCTCTCTCTCTCTCTGTCTCTCTCTCTCTTCTCTCTCTCTCTCTCTCTCTCTCTCTCTCTGTCTCTCTCTCTCTCTCTCTCTCTCTCTCTCCAGCGAGCGAGGGGGAATCGATGCCGTGATATGAGCCTCATCCTAATGAGGATCAGAGACATCTTAATAAAGACCGGTAATCCACCACTTAATCCCTCATTCCAGAATCATCTGCCGTCAGTGGTCCTGCTCCATACCGCTGCAGTGACGGCACATCCAGGCCCATTGTTCTGCCTCGCCTCATCCCTCACCCAGGGCTACGTCTCCCTTTGTCTCCCCTCGGTGTCAGTTATATTTGATCCCCTCTCATTAGACTTTCAGATGAAAAGAGTGCTTTTGTGTGCACTTCTACGCTATCTCCCGTCTGAAATGGAAAATGAGACATATGCTTGATGAGTAGGAGATGGACTGGGACTTGCTGTCCGACCGAGAGATGGGGAGGGTATTGTGTGGATGACCTACACTTTTAAAGGACACACTTTCCAGGCAATGTCAGCGATTCTGAAAGTGTGAAATTGTTCTGAAGTGGGACAAACAGAGTGAAGTTGAATACCGAGCCCAGGGGGAGCTACTGAGTGTGTGTTTTATTTTAGCTCAGCACTAGTAGGGAAGCTTTAGGTTGTAATTGTGCATACACAGTGAGCGTCTGGGTGCAGTCTTGAGCAATGACCACCAGATTATAGTTTGCCTAATATGCTAGTTCTCTTTAAAGTAGTAATTTGTAACATTTCATAAAGTAAATCAAATGTCAGTTTCCTATTCTTTACCGTTGATTGATATTACACAATAGTGATTCAACCTATAGTGAGTTCATGAAAGCTTTTACATTTGCTGTTCTAAACACCCGGTGTCAGGTAGCTCTTTCCTGGGAAAAATCCTCCTGGTGCACAGGAAGTGATGCGTTTTACATTTCCGGCAGCAACAACAACAGTTTGTTTGGAAAAAACAGAAGAAGAACTGGGTAGTTAGCATGAGCAGCGGTAGCCACCATGGCTGAACAGAAAAAAGAAAAGAGCACCACCTACAGAAACTCAAACTTCACAGAGAGAAAATCCAAGGAGAAAGACGTCACAGCACTGGACACACTGTTTGATTGACAGGTGATCTCTGGGAAGAGCAGTGCAGCAAACCTCAACGTTGCAGATTAAGTCTTCATTTAAACTAAAAAGTGACACTTTAAAGTTTGTTTAAAACGTGGTAGCTGAAATGCAACATAGGAGTTTACATGTTTGCTCATCATCCCTTCGCTTTTTCCCTCTTCTCAAACCTCCATTCTTTTCCTTCATATCCATCAGTAAAGCAGAGTGTGGGTAAGTGCTGTGGATGGGAACAGGCAGTATCAAAATGCTACGCAAAATCGGCCCCATCGACAACAACAGCACTCAGGCAGACACACACGCTGCAATATATACTAATGCAGGAGGTTAAAGTAGAATTATGTGCCGAGAGAGAGAGAGAGAAATCTCTTTTTCTTTTGGTGGAGGTGTGAGATGATCCTTGCGAGGGCTGGATAATTAGCCCCATGAAGGAGTGGAGGAGCCTGATTCTTAGCCCACGCTACCCCTCCCTCCTCATTACTCGGTATATTGAGGTGAGCAGGAGGTGAAGGGGGATCAAACATAACAAATAAAACTCATTAAAGGTGCCTGTGTGGCTAAAAACCCCCCTCTGCAGTGTGCTACCGCACCACAGACATGATTAGCCCTGGTCAAGGGAGCCATCGTTATTCTGCCTGGATATGAACGCAGATCAAAGCCTCGTGTAGTTCATTGTCTTGTAACCTGAGGGAGGAATCGCAACATCAGAGCCCCCTTTTTGGCAGGTTTCCATTTTTTCCCTAGCTCTCACTCTACAGAGATCCAGAAAATCATTGCACATTGCAAGAGCAAATCTTAAGTCTGAGGTGAAAAGCATCTAAATGATTTCTTCAACGATGCACCCTTAGCATTTATGTTGTGAAGAATGGTGCTAATGTTTGATGCTGAAAAATAGATGAGGGTTCATTTGTAGTTCTACACACAGTTTGCTGTGTAGAACCTGAGGGAATGTTGTGATCAGGCACAACGAGTCACAACAAACCTCAGCCAATGCCGAGCATGTAGGCCTGTGTTTCTTTCCCATGGCTCCTACCTGCACTTTCAGTTATGTGTTGCAAGTTGACACACAACTCCTTAACTGTCTGTTTCGCAGTGATGGAATTGACGCCTGACTTCATTTTACATCGCCAAACACCAAACATACATGAACCAAAACAAAACCTAAACAAACATGATTGAAATGTTCTACTTCATGTTTTGCACGATTATTTTGAGAATCATTTTTGCTCATGAGGGCGCATAACAGTTTGTACCTGTCAAACAACAGCCCAGCAACAACAAAACCATTTAGAAACCAGTTAGAAATGGTCATATTGAGTAGTTGTCATCTTGAATGTATCGTTGATGTAAAATGGCTATATGTATTTCTGAGATATGTTTTGGGCGAAATGGACCTTATTGTCTGGAAAGCATTGTTCTGGCTGGATAGGTGTGTAGCCTGACCAACGGTGCATTGGTTTGAGAGCCTGCGGCAGTTAACCGAGGAGGTTGAATCTTCGCCAGAGGTGATGTTTTGCTCCAACACGCTGGGTGTAATCCACACCAATCTCCTGCCTTATTTGCATCAGAGATCCTCCTGGTCTGCGCTCCCTGAGGTGGCGTTGAGGGCAGCCAAAGATCCAGCCCTATGAACCCACTAACCTCCATTCAGACTTCAGTGTTTGTAATTAGGACAATGTGATTCTTCTCCTCAGACATGGAGGCCTCAATTCACCCTCGCCACCTGAACTTGTCTGTACAAATACATTTAACCACTTTCCCCTCCTTCCCTCTCAACAACCACCCCCTCCTTTTTTTTTAGCTGTTTACAACAGGTAAAGATAGTGGCAGGTGCAGGGCTTGCTCCTCAGGGCGTGATTGCAGACGTGCGCGCGCGTGTGTGTGTGCGTGTGTGTAACTGCTATCAGAGAGAGCATGTGCCAGCAAACACGCCATACACTAATCACACATGATAGCATCTCCAGCAGACAGACAGCAGGCACACGTTAGAGGCCCCAGGCACTGGAGCACTGGGCTGAATGAATGATTGTAACCAACCGTGACCACATCAGACACACACACACATGCACACACACACTCAGACACACACATACACACACGACCATGCACACTTTATCTCTCATCTGTTATCAAGGAAAGAGTTTATAAAGAATTTACAGTTCACGTCTGCATTTAGTGACTGTACAATGCGCCCCCTGCTGGTTACCCCGCCTTAACTAAACAAACAGACGAGCGTTTGGAGAATATTTTGCAATCTATTCGCATGGATGTGATATCTAACCTTCTCGCTCTGCTCAGACTGACTGAAAACTGGACTACAGCCGCGCCCCACCACCAAACATACAGTTACTCCCTCCTGATGCCTCCTGTGCCTCGCTAAACTATCTCCCCCACTGTTCCCAGCCTTCAGTGTTAATGGCCTTACTCTGTAGCTGGAATGTAAGCTGTCGCGGTGTGTTTCCCTCTTCCCTTTGTTTGTTGCAGTTGGAAGCCTTGGGGAAAAAAAAAACAAACACTGGAATTCAGTCGGCACACAACACCAGATACCCAGGAAGTGGTGAATGGAGAGTGGATGTGGCAGTAATGGGATAGAGCCGGGTCTATTGTGTCCCCATTGTGTCCCCCCTGCATCGGTCAGCACTGCGGGGTCAGGCGCTGACCTCTGGCTTTTGACCTTGCAGACATAATGTAGGGAAAGGTCAGGTATGGTTTGCAGCACTAATATTGAATGGTATTACTGGCTTGGTTTGACAACATATGGAAGATGTTTCAACAGAAAGTTCATCTGCTGTCAGTCAAAATGAGGGTTTCAGTTTCTGTTTCTTTGTTGTTGTTCTCTGGGCTGTTTTTGGCAAATATCTGCTCTTGGACTATTTTTCAAACTATTTTACATTGACAAGTTGTCAGTAACTGGGCAGTCTCTCTTTTATGTTTGTTGTTTCATAACCATGTAGCATAGTCACATTTATATTTTAAGCATTTAGTTGACACTCTTTTCCAGAGCAGCTCACCATGAATGAGATTCAATTCCTAGGTCACCAACAAGCTCTTTTAATATCAAATTCTATTATTTTCTATCTCAGATGAAGTCACCGTGAGATTTGAGATTTGATCTTTTGGTTTGGAGACTTCAACTTGTGAGTGGAGTGGTTTAAGACCGGTGAGTAAAAACCATCTTGGCTTAGCCGTTTTCTGGCTGTTTTGGACTGTTCTCTGAGTACTTTATCTCCTGAACTCTTAATTATTTCTAAGAGGATTGAACCTTGGAAACACTTCATCTCCATTTAGTCCCGGACTTATCAGTGTTCAGTCTGCTGTGTTCAAACGAGGAACTGAAGCACCAGGTAGCCGAGGGAACTCTTTACAGCCTGAGATTAAGAGAGCCTGCTTCATTGAATTAACCTCTGGCCTTAGTCACTTTAGGTCCTTAGCAATTTGAGAAGGTAAACACTGAAAGACCAGTAGCTGAATCGCTCACCCGATAAAGGTCAAAGTGTCACAGCTATAAAGATATTTATCCAGGTGAAGAGTAAATACGTATGTCCCTATTCACTTTGTTTAGGAAAAACTTTACCACCTTATTGAGCTTGGATGGATAGTAAGGTCTCTTTATTCTTTATCTTGCATTGGTATTCCTGTAAGATTCTCAATAACCACCGAAGCTGTATTTTATTTTATTTTATTTTATTTTATTTTATTTGTGTAGGGTAGGCCTTTATTCTGGTCAGACTTTTCACTTCTATTCAAATGGATCCGCCTTAACCAATAAATCTACAACAGAGGTTGTGGTGATGAAGACGCTGATGGGGCCCTGATGACCCTCGGTGACCTCTGACCTTTGTCCTGAGTCCAGGCCTTTCAATAAAGCCTCCACAGATGAGTTCCGTATGGTGACTTACAGAGGAGAGCTTGGCGGGGCCCATTGTGATTTTAAAAGGCCCCTTGCTTCTTGATCACTGGAGTTTATGAAAACATAATCAAAGGTGGTTATATTTGGTACTCAGATATCCTTCGATCCTGGACTTGGTTAAAGGGGTTGACAGTCCAACTCAGCCAACCCTTTTATTTAGAATCACTCGTTATCGTCCACCAAGATTTGAGCATTCTGAAAATTCAATTACTGAAATAAAATGAAGCTTTTTTCTACTGTGATAAAATTTGGAGGGGCTACATGGGCGCTGGCCTTACCTGTAGGGTGTGGTCGTGGCCCGAATTGACTGACTATTCAAACTCAACATTTAGCAGCTAGTGTCTGAAAATTCCTAGCAAACATTTTGAGGTTGAATAGATGTTGACACGACGGCCTGCACCAATGGTGAAAACCTGTGTAAATAAATATAGTGAGGCCAAAATGACGTCTGTAGCTGCTACTTGCTGGGTTTTGTGAAATGAGGAACTAAATATCTTTCTGATATCAGTTCAAAACAGCTTCCAAAGTGGTTTTAATATGAACTTTTAATGTGCAATAATACTGTGAAAAATGTACGCACGTTTGAGTTGACACTGAACTTGGCTGCCTCCTGCACGTTGCCACTGCACTTTTGTACTACTATAGCTGTGTATGTGACAAATAAAACCTTTGAACCTTGATGAAAATAGCATCATGCAATAGAAACTTGCACATAGTTGGCTGTCCCTTTAAGGTTCAAAAGTTACTTATGCTTTAGTATTGATGATGGACAATAATCAGTGAGATGGTAGCTTTTAATTTCCTGCAGATTTTAGCAAGTACATTTTCTAACCTCATTGACCAAAGACCTGATTCAACCAGGCAAAGATCAAGACTTAAATTTGACCCTATACACTTAAGTGTATAGCCTTCAATAAGTAAAATAAAGTTAGAAAGTTATTGTCATCCTCATTATCTCTGTTCCCAAGAAAACAGTGGCAGATTATCAGTATCTGAGGAGTCCATGGCCTTAGACCATGCTTGTTGACACAGCTGCAGCCTGGGTGTAAACCAACGTGCTCAGGATGCATCACCCTCCTGCCTGCCAGCCTGCCAGCCTGCCAGGCTCGCAAAAAATGCAAAGACTGGAAAGATTTTTCCCACATAATGTGGGAAACCAGTCTAGAAAGTGTTGACCTCCAAAGGAAAAAGGCAGCAGTTTTGGTTAAAAATGACATCTTGCCATTTTGTAAGTTGGCATTAGGTGAATATTAGTAGGTTTAAAAAAATAAACCCTTACTAAGTCAACAAACGGCACATTTTCAAAGATGTTTTTGCTGTTAAAGCCATTTTTCTTTTAACAGATTCACACCCTGAGCAGCTGCTTCCTTTCGTCTTTGTAGGGCAGTACTGTTATTATAGTATTTACTGTAGATATTTAGTTCAGTAAATACTGCAGTCTACTTTTCAAGAGCAGGTACTAATACTATTACTAATGCTAATGCTAACCTTAGGCAATGATACAAGACAGAAAAGCTTAGTCAAGTCATGCTTGTGAGTCTAATATGCTGTCATAGCCAGAAGGGGGCAGTGGTGCTATTACTCTCACTCATCCACTGTATCTCTATTGATTGTCTGATCCAGGGATGGGTCTGAAAGAAGAGAGTCACTTATAATTCTTCAGAGCACACTCACAATATCTCTTTCACAAAACCAAACATCTGAAACTAAGCCGGACGAGGAAACCAAAATGTGACCCTTTGACAACAGCGGATCAGATCCCGGTTCTGAGACGCCGCTGGTATCTTTCTATCTGGTCTGTGTATCATCATTTCAGTGACAGGGAAGCCCTGCCCTGTGGGCAGATAAGGAGAGGAAGGCACTGTGGTGGAGAAACTACCTTTTGTCTATCCTGTGCCTCGTCCTCCAGCCGCGCTCACAGATTCAGTTTTGTGTGGGTGTGGGTGTTAACGTACCCACTGACAATGGTATCAGGTGGGCGCTCCACAGGGACACAGGGTCTGAAATCTATATTTAGTTACTGTTTGTTCTTCAGCATATATCCCTGTGTTGTGTTTCAGAGCAGTATAAGTTTTCTGTATTGTTGTGTGCAGGTTGGGGGTTGGTTGGCGAGAGGATGTCCTTTTTGTAAAGTGCAACAGGTGCTACAGGGACGGGGCTTCCCCAAGGACCAATATGGAAGAGCTCCTTCTGCATGGTGCAGGGTTTACTGTGAATAGGATGCTTTATGACAATATGATTCACACAGTAATTTAGCACAGCCCTGAAAAACAAACAAATGTCTACATATGGCTTGAGTACAGATGCACATGCACATCTCATCATATGTTGGGTGCTGGGTGTAAACCAGCAGAACATTTGTAAAAGCTATGAACTATAACCTGCCTTTTCACTATTTATTGTGACAAAACCTCACAGATAATGTTTCAATCTTGTCAGGTTGACAAGCATGACAAACCCCTATGTATTTCCAGTCACTTCCAGTCATTCCAATTTGACTTTGGAACTCAGTAAAGTGCTCAGTCTTTTCTTCATCTCTTAAAAAAATACAGAAGATCTCAATGTTGTATCATTGTGTGTTCACCTTCATCTGAAATGTTTCTCCTAAACAGAGAGAATACATTCTTAAGACTTTATGAGATAAATATAAGTTTGGCCAATGCTTATGGTCAGTCCACTGTCCCATTACTCAAACTCTCAACAAGGTAAACGTGTCGAAGAAGTGTCAAGGTGCAAGCAAGCATTTCCTCCTCCCTCCCTTGTTCTCTATTTCACAGCTGAGAGACAAGAGAATTGGTGTGAAACAAGGAGAGAAACAAGGAGATTCATCCTCTGCTCTGATTAATCTATCTCAGAGTTAATCATTGATGGCCTGCTGGTGGATCACCCCATCACTGAAACACATTAACCTAGGTCACAGTGAAGGCTCTGCGATAGTCACTGACAAGGGGGGCTGTTTCAGCACATTGGCAGACATCTCCTTAGTGTAGTGGTTCTGCATGGCCTTATTCAAGAGGATAGAAGAAAGTCTCTCAGTTTTAGACAAGACAAATTTAGACAACTGCTGAACTTTTCCTAGTTAGGGCATTTTTAGTTAAGTTAGGAAAAATACAACCATATCCTAGAACGAGGAAACTTAAAGTACCCGATTTACAGTAAGGACCGCAAGTCCGCTGGCATTATTCACAGGGGCTCTGAGGTCATTTCCTGTTGTGATATTCACCAGTGTTATCATCCTGAATAGCCCAGCGGTTGTTTTCCATCCATCCAGGAAATCCTTGCTTAATTTGTTATGCCTCCATCACCTCCTCTCCATTTTTCTGAATTTCCAAAGAAAACCCAGCACAGTCCGTCCAGGCTCTCATCAGTCAGGGGCTTTTAAGATGTTTATTTACAGATCATCAGGGAGCTTGGGAAGAGGCCTCAAAGACGGCTGCCTGCAGGTCTTCAAATCCCGAGATTTTCTCCCTTGGCGAGGCATCGGGGGCCGTGCTCCCCTAGCCATGTTTGATGGGTGCCGACAGCCACTCGCAAGGCTTCAAAGAGCAGAATGGCGGCTGCAGATGTATGACTGCTCACAGGGCCCTAATCTGTTCAGAGCAGGGGATCCATTCCGGATCTTTTTCATCCAGCCGCACAGAGACAGGGCTTTTTCCAAGGGGCCTGCTGTAATACAGCGCTTTAGTAAGTAAAGGCCTCTCCTCACAGCTGTCTCATGCTGACAGCCTCTTGGAAAAACTGTCTCGGGTGGATCTGGGAGGATCCCTTCCTTCTCTCTTCCTGTATCTCTTCTGCAGGTCTCTCTCTCTCTCTCTCTCTCTCTCTCTCTCTCTCTCTCTCCTCAGCCTCACTCTCCCTTTCAACCCTTGAGCTTGGCCTTCTTCTTTCATCCGTGTATCACTTTTATCATTTTTATAATATGTTCTCCCCATGGTACTAGTTCATAACAGAGTGTGGTTCACTGCAAAGCCATAGCCACTTCCCAATTTTTCTCAGACATATAAACCACCAAAACAGAACAGATAGATGAAAATACAGGAGACCTCTTGACACGGGACTTTCCGTGGCTTAGGATACAACTCGAGGTCTCAGAGACACAAAACCACTTGGACCGACCACAAGGTCAGCAGTTGTTATTAGCCAATAAGAGTCTATGTTGGGACTTTTGTATATGTATTTACAGAGTAGGGGAGCTTGAGAGTGATGGATTGGAGTCCTCCCCTCCTCCGTAGACTGGCAGCAGACAAGCCAGGACAAGGAGAGAAGGACATCCAGCCATACAGACCATGGAGGAAGGGAAGGAGGGATGGAGGGAGGCAGGGGCCCAGACGTCACATCTGCCACCACTACTCCCCAGGGGCCTCCAGGGCATGGGAACCTTGCTCCTCTCCATCCAACCCCCCTCAATGCTCCAACTAGTCCCCCATTGGCCTGGGGCCTGCTCTGCCCGGCTGGGACCCCACTTCTCCCACTCACTTCTCTTGCTCTCTCTCACTTCTGTTCCTGCTTTCATTCCCTCTCTCTCTCTCACTCTCTCTCTCTCTCTCTCTCTCTCTCTCTCACTCTCTCCACCTCCCTCAGTCCTCTCCTCTCCCTACAGCCCATATCTTGCCCATCCTCCTCATTGCTCAACTCACTTGTTGTTTCCCAGCCCTCTGATGGTCACCATCACCTATTGTAGATGTCGCTGGAAAGATCAGGTCACAGCGGAGGTTCCCCAAAGTCCTGATAAAGGGTCTAGGGTGTGTGTCTGTGTGTGTCACATATGTGCATTTGTATGTATGTGCATGTACTTTCTTACATGTGTTTGCTTCTGTGTATGTGTGTGGGAGCAAATGGGTCGTTTTCTCCTCCCAGTCCTCCGTGGCTGTAGGTGATAATTGAAGGAGCTCCAGGAACCTTTCATCTTTAACAGACGTCAGCAGGACTGCTGGTGGGAACCACCGGTTGATTTCCTGTCAGCCCTTCTCCCTCTGTGATAAAACACTGTGATTAAATGTGCTCATAAGGGTGCGATCACATCTACAGTCTGAACCATAGTAAAATGTTTGCTGGAATTTGCTTTATTTCATTCAGTTTTGGTAACCTGACGTCAACCTGTACAGTGTTTATAGCAAACCCACTCTATTGTATTCATTTTAACCCTTGTCTACAGCAATCTCACCTATTTTATTTACTTATTCTATTTGTTTTATTATGTCATTTACTTTTTTGCACTACTTTATTGTTTTCTTTTTATCTCTTTATTCTCTGATCTAGTGCACAATGCTTAGAGGTCACTCACAGACTAAGCATTTCATTGCCAGCCAACATGTTAGTGTGTATTTGACAAATAAACTTTGATTTGATTTGATTTGATTTGATTTGATTTGATTTGATTTGATCACAAGGTTAGAGATTTTGGTGGCGAGGGGGAATCCTTCCAACTTTAGCTAAGCATGATAGACTTGTATACCAGTTAAGAACCATGAAGAAATAGTTGAAAATGAGCATCAATTGAGACAGCAGCTTGGCTTTGCTTGAAAGTACCGAAGAATTTCACCTCATCTTGACTCTTGGTTCATAATGTTATGTGACCATTTCCTGTGGTTGGTTCGAATAACGTTCTCACTCCTAACAAACTACACCACAGTTCGCATTTGAGTTTAAATGTCATTGTTCTCACCCGCCTCAGTGAACTGAACTAAAGGAGTAAACACTCAAATAAACTCCAAACATGGCATGAACGCACCCTAACACTCCCTCACAATGCAGAGAAAAACCTCTCTAAGGAGAAAAATTAAATCTTGATTCTGTCTATAATACATTTCTCTCTGCAAATGACAAATAAGCTTCGGTAGAAATTGTGAACAAAATGGATATTTGTGTCGTTGCATTTACTCATCTCTCCAGTAATACAGCAGTTAAACCCCTGCCAGCTGTTAACAATGGCGTGCTGTGTGTAAAGACCTCTGTGAATGCTGTGTGTGTGTGTGTGTGTGTTTGTGTGTGTGTGTGTGTTCCTGCGTGAGTGTGCGGCAGCTGTCGGCAGCATGTATGTCTGCCAGTGGCCAACACAGCGCGTCTCGCTGCACTCAAAGCTCCTAGCAGCACGGCCGGCCTTCACGCTGTTACAGCTAACTCCTGCCATACTTGTGGACTGTGTCAATATTGTTACAACAATGCAATTCCAGCCAAGACCCCTCAGCTAAAAATATCTCTCAACACCATGCAGGACAGATGTGTTGAGCATTTCTCTACTATGAAAGCAAAATTTTCACCCAGAGAGTTATAAGAAGAGATAAGACATGAAGTATTAAAGTAGCTTTCTTTAAAGCTTTAGAGTTGCTGAATCAAAAATCAAACCGGTGTGGAAAGACAATAGCAAATGAATGAAATCTAAAAATAAATGAGAGCGAAACCTCAAATCGCCAAGCTAGTCCACTGGAAGTATCACTTTGTTTGACGTGTGAACAAGCCAAGGCCATCAGGGCCAAGGTGTCAAAACCCTTTCCCCTCTCCCACTAGCGAGGCAGCAACAGCTGATATTTCATAAGAGTATAATGTTACTTCTTGGACCCACAACAAATTAACAACAAACAGATGACACATGCTTGTCTCCACTCAGGTTTCACAAAGCAGGCCTGTGTCGCAGCGAAGGGGATAAATAAGCAATGCCTCACATGCCAAAGTGTGGTTTGTCACAGTCTGAGTAGACAGTGTGTGTTGGCGGACATGTCTGAGTGTGGTTTAGCGCTATGTGTGTATGAAGCTGTCAAATCTTGTCTCAGTGGGCCGAAGCGATCATTCAAATTGCTCTGTGGTCAGTGTAGTCTACTGCGATATGGGAATGATGCCCGTGGACCGACATGTGGTCACTCGTCCCTTTCATGGCTCACATGCCAGCCGCTCATGGCGTCCTGACGGAGCCGGACAGATGATGAGCTGAGAGAGACATTAAGCCTTAGTGCATCTTACTGAGTCTTACTGCTGTTGACAGATCTGATTCCCAGCTGAATTTATGTCAGCTATCAAGGGTTGGTGTTTTGAACCTTCACCTTAAATCCATGAGTGTTAGCAATCCATTTCTTTCCCATACATCCCACTTCTACTTGATTTGTTGAACTTCTCAGCAGCATTTTTTTTTAATGATTTCTTCTATTTTTAGTTCTTATCTTTTATATTCTAGTTGTGTGCTTATATTGTTTCCTTTTCCCTGTTGAAGAATCCTATTAGATTTGCTGCTGCAACAGCAAATGTAATTGTCTCATCTCGTTTCATCTTGTTTCGTCTCGTTTCATCTCGTTTCATCTCAGTGGCCAACAGTTAAAGACTGCTGGTTTTATTTTAAAAACTGTAATGCAAAAGTAATATAACAAGTTACTTTTAATAAATAATAACTTTGTAATGCAACTAGTAACTTTTTAAGGTAAAGTAAAGTACCAAATTACCTTTAAAAGTAACATTCCCCAACACTGTACATAACTTGATATATAGGTGACTTTATACAGACAACGACAAACTTGTTGGTTACATTGTTTTACATTGTTACATTGTTTTTTCTTTCTTGTCCAACGTCTTGCAGTGAAATCAACTTTGACTTCCTCCTGACAAACAGGGAACTGAATGGAGGGAAGACTTCATGCTTTCCGTAGATTCTTACTCTCTTATACAATCTAGACTGAATTACTCCTTATCGCCACAAGAACAATGTGTTCATTTAGGTCTACATGCAAAGAATTGGTCCAGCAACAACAAACAGGCACACACACACACACACAACTCAAGGATAAAAATACTCACAGGATCCTCAATGTGTCAACTCAGTTTCCTGTAAGAGAGAAATATAAGGCTTGCTCTGTGATTGACACATTGTGGGATGACATGTTGCTTTATTCCCATGGTATTCTCCTTGTTTGTGCTCTTTATTTTGGTGCTGGATCTCTTATTGATCATCTTTTCTATCCTTTTGGATTCAGTGTGAATCTGAACTTAAAGCTCTTCCAAATCTTTGTCAGTGTTTCCATTGCTGTTACATGTTGGCAAGCATGCCATCTATTGTCATGTATTATCTCATTTTTCATGTTTTCACATTGATTGAAGGATTACACGCATGGTCCTCTATGGGTAAAGTCTTCCAACAACAGCAATTCATGAAAAGAATCAAAATCCTCAGCTTTACTTGTTAAGAAGAACTCCCTTCTCTCTTGTAAATTCAACAACGGTCTGACTACTGCTCTTTACATTGCGTTACATTTCTGTTGGTAGACCTCTGGAACAAGCTCATAGGCACAAAGAATAGTCTCCTTGACCAACTCTTTGGGCCATTTTAGAGACGGTGAGATGGCGATGCGTTCAAAGGCACAAAAATAAGAATTGACTTCTGTCTTGCGAAATGGAGCAATGTTCTTTCTGACCTCAAAGTTGTGTGTGGACAATGTAGACTGGGAGGAAATAGAAGCACCAGAAGAAATTCTCATTGCCTCTTCAATCCGCTTCAGCCCGACTTCCTTACCAGCTCCAATTTCCAACTTACGGATTTCTAAACAGCTTATACTCTGCCTTCCGTGGCTTTTCTCTTTCCTCTGCCTCCAGCTGGAGACGAGCTAGATGAACATTTAGCTTAGCACTAGCACTGGATCTAGTCAACTCAGGAGAGAAAGGCTTCAAACATGGCAACGCTGCTGGGGCCTTCTGCCTAACCTCTGCTCTCACTGGGGAATTCAAGTTAATCTGTCTGACCCAGAAGGAGCACTTGCCTCTGCATCCAATAAACTTCCAGTAAGGGAGGGGTAAGGTGGAATCAGACAGCAATGTGCTGCTATGGCTAACAAATCATCCTTATGGCATGCATAGACCTGATTTAGGCCTGGATTACTCAGGAACTTCTGCAGATCAAATACCGTACAAACATCTGCATCTGTACCCTGTTGGCCTTCTCCTTCTTCAGGTTGTAAAGGACCCCAAATTAAAGTCTCCAGGACGAGCCCCTAAATGTGTTACAACCCTATTGGTTGCCTAGGGGGTGTTTACAGAAATAACACATAACCAATCAATAACCAGCCAAGGACAACTGAATGAAGCGTGGAGGGTTTATTTACGGACAGGTCCACATTGGCACAGGTAGAGAAGGAGATGTACAGGCAATGTTTATACAAAGTAAACCATAAACAGAGTTCAGAAGGGTAGGGGACAAAGGACTAAATGTGGTAACAAAACAAACCAGCGACTAACTAAAACCCAGCCTAGGCTGCTAATCTAAAGAACCAAACAAAAGCCTACCTTTACTATCTACTAAACAGAGTCCAGTGGCTGGCACTCACCTCTAACCTAGTGTGATTAACAGAACCACAATGGACAATAACATTCCTGGAAGAAGTGCTAGAGAAATAAATAAAAATAAGAGTGGTAGTGGAAATGAGAGTGAGCAGAGGAGAACGTTTTGGGAGAGGGGATATGATTCAGTGGGGAAAGGGTGACATACTGTACTTCTTGAAAAGACAGGTTTTCAGCTCACAACGGAAAATGAGAGAGTGGCTCTGCTGGAGTGGGAAGTCTCAAAATCTCCTTGAAACCTCCTTCCCCTACTGCTCCACTCCATCTGTCAGGGCCTGTCCTCTGGGGAGCCGTGGCTTCGATTAACTCACCGCATCAACAGTAATAAACCTCTAATTTATCACGCAATGTATCAGACACCCCATTAAAATCTGGTACTTCCCTGGGTTTTCATGGGAGGCTCACCAGCTGAACAGCATTTCTCACGCTGCCTTTTGAAAACGATTGGGAGGGAGGCGGTTAACGAGATTGGAGAATTAAATTGATGGAATATCCCTTTAATGATGCACCGCCGCTTTGTGACATTTAATTGGTATGATGCTGCAGATGGCTGTATGCCGAACATCAGTGCTGGCTGTTACAGGAGACAGTGTTGATCTCACAGCTAAGCTGGACTCACGTTGCCTCTTCCTGCTCTTTGCCCACACAAAGGAAGGGCGAGGCGAATTGATAAAAGGGATGAGAAACACAACAGGGAACCTCAAAAAAAAGTGGAAAAACAAAAGAAGGAGAGAGACTGGCAGAGAACGAGATGGAGGGTGAGGATAGAAACCGGGTCAAAGGATAAGGAAACACAGAAAAACAGAGGGAGATAGAGAAAGACAGGAAGAGAGGGTGAGTGAGAGAGATACAGATTCTCTGTTTCTGCCTTCTTAGTAATCCCTGTGTTGAGCAGAGGCAGCTGGGAGATTGGCAGCTGCTCAATCCCTAATGAGCGACCATCTCCCTGACCTCACTCCGTCCCTCTCGTCCTCCCTCCATTCCTCCGTTCAATAAACCCCTCAGTCCGAACCTCCGCCCCCCCTCCCCTCGCCTCATTCCAACCAGCTCTCCGCAATTAGGAGGAGGACTGAATGTAATTGAAATGAAAGGACGCGAGCCTGTGTGGCCTGCGTCGCCGTGGGGTCGACTGTATCGGAGCCAGACGCCTTGTTGTTCTGTGGTCTGAACATAGAGCATCCGCACACAGTGAGAGCCTTTGTTCCCAGAGGGGACCAGATAGAGAGAGGCACTGACCAGTGCACCCAAACCAGTGGTTCAATATTAAAGGAGCGCTTGCCTAGCATGAGCCCACACAGTAGTTTGGCCCCGTGTTCTGGATTTGTGGACTGTTTAGGGGGGCATGGGGAGGGTGGCCGGTGGGACTTCTGAGACCTGTCCCTGTTTGGCATTACAGCACAGCTCAGTGACTCCGAATGAACAGGCTGTGGAGAAGGTTAGCTCAAGCTTAGCTTAGTGGGCTCGTTACATGTAAAATTCTTTGTTTATGAAGTTGTTTGTCTGCTGATTTAAATCCGACAAGTTGGGGACCGGGACTGGCTGATCCTGCACAAACTCACGCAGCCAAAATATTTACCACAACTGAAACTTTTCATAAACATCTGTTATGCAAAATGTTTCTGGATAAACATGCTCATGCAAAATCATTCCAGCTGCATGATGACATCCTCAACGGTCTCTATCTATTTTGACCCCCTTCCTCTAACATCCAGGCAAGGTTTCTACATAGGCACTCAACCTAAACAGTGCAAGCGATAGTTACATCACATCCTGTGTATTGGTGAAGATCTGTTTGATGCCATCCGTATTTCTGGCAGAGAACACTTTGACTAACAGACTCAAAACATGGTGTAACCCAAACCTCTATGTACAAGGTGCCAGTGAAACCTGTATGTCTGTGTGAACACCACACCGTAAACAGAAGCATCAATATTATTTCCCTTTGGAGTTTTTCCCAGGCTCCAAAGGAATTTTGTTCCTACTTAAAAAAAAAAATCCCACCAATGATTGTGCACAGGGAGAGAAAGAGATATGGGGCTGGATAGTAAACAATGGCTGATAGCCTTTGGGCTTTTTCCTTTGTGCTGCGGGAATGGCGAGGGGAAACAAACCGTTGACTGAGATGAAACAGGATGACAGGTGTCAGATGAGTGAAACGGGAGTCTGATGGTCTCAGAGATAGATGGCAGCGAGTACCTGTGCCAGGGCAGGGAAACGAGAAATACTGCCTCACGTAGACCGCAACAACTCCATTACACAGTGTCAGCATTTTGAAAATGATCACAAACATTGAGGGAACTTCATGTGCAGGGTGTGGGAAACAGTAACATTTTGTGAGGCTGTAATAAGTGTGACTCTCAGTATTGCATTTTCCTGGACTTGGAAGTTGGGGGTTTCGATGTTGGAAGGTAGCAGTTGTTTTTTTTTCCACCGTCAATCATAAATATTAGTGAAAACACTGTTAATTAGCTACTAGCCCCTGATTTAACCTCCACGTTCAGCAGTTTAAAAAGTTGTTTAAGCTAGCAGTTTCCAAGGTCATGAATGTTGAGCTGTTCTTTTTGACTTGCATTGCGCTCTGTGAATCACTCTGTGGCGACACTGATTCTCTACTCCATTGCTGGGAATAACAAGCCATTTCCTGTTGCACGGCACACTTGAGACATCTGATTTCCACCTCTGGCCTTCTGGGAATGTTGGACAGCGAACTGAATTCAACCTGGGACTTGAGGCACTACGTGTTCATGTATGCCAACATGAGTAGGGCCATTAAATTAAGACCAACAAATGAATAACTGGTGATTCAGGCCTTTCTGTTTCAGGTCCTTGGTATACTGGGATTTACAAGGGTCATTCATGACACACAACAGGATGACACAGCAGTAATAAATGTGATATCATGACGCCCTGAAGAAAATAAACAATGTTGCAAAGGTTAAATAAGATATATGTCTTATTAATCAACTTATGTTGAATGAAAATAATTCCAAACAGCCAAACCTATACTTTCTGATCTTTACCATCAGACACGAAAAGCTCATTGTGGACCTGCACTATGCTGCATCCGTAAACAAAATACAGTCCTGCATCTTAAAGGGGTGTGAAGTAATCTATGACCTTTATCGACCTCTATCAACGACCAGTAAGAATTGCAATTACACTGGCACAGCCCCCGCCAACTACCCAACCAGCCAGCCAGCCCTACAGTCCCCTTGAGGTAAGGTGGCCGAGTTGCTCACCTGTTGCACCATCCTCCATTGTTGAAAATGTGTGTAGGTGGAAGGAGGAGACGGATGGAAAGTGAGTTTTGAAAGACAGAAATCTCAGCACCTGGCGAAGTAATTGTTGAGTCAGTGGTGTTGATCAATAACCCTACTAACCCCCTGCAGTACAAAATCGTATTTATTGCCCCTTGACGTAGACTCTAGCTTTTTGAGGCCTGCATGCTGCACCCACTCTCAGAGGTCTGCAGGGAGTCATCCCTCTACTAGGAGAAAACAAGTGAGCTGATAGCTCAGAGAGCAATTACATATGGTTTAAACTCAAATGGCTGGGTGACAAAGGAGAGCTCAAAATCAACGAGACGTGGGAGACAAGGGAGCTAGATCCAAACACTTACTTGAGAGTCATACCTGAGACAGACAGACACATCAACATTACCTTTGAATTGGTGTTGGGAGAATTCTTATTCCTTTTCAATGATATTGTTTTGTTTTTCACTAGTCCTACTTTGGTTGAAAGCGATAAGCTATAATATGGAAAGTCACAGCTAATAGCAGTCAAAAGGTGTAATAAACCTTTTGTTTCTCCAGTACTTTCTCACAGGTGCAGATTGGGGATTACTGCCACCCAATTATGTAGTGCAGTTGCACTATAAATTTCCCACCGTTGTAAAACTATCTCATCATGAGTAGGACGGAATAAAAACACAAGAGTCAGCCAGAGACAAACAGGTCTAAATCTGTGGACTACAGTATTTGGCTCTGTTTTGACAGGGGGGGGGTGGATATTCAAGCACTGTGTGAACAACATGGGAGCTGGAGCCTCAAATAGCTGTTTTGTTTAAAGAACAGGATTAAGTACATGAGTAAATCGTCACTAGGTCTATAATTCATGCTAGTCCTCTCAATTTTTCTGAATGTGAAAGGGGAATTTTGCAGTACGATAAACACAAGTCAGAGACATCTTTGATCCGGCAGGTCTAGGTGAGACCTAGAACGGGGCGATGTGATAAGAGACCCTTTTAGCACAAGAAGGAACTTAATCACAGAAAACAAAACACTTACTTCCTTTGCACATGATGGGAAAAGCAGCAGAGTTGGTGATTCTGTAGGGTACGACTAAGGAGGAAACATGCCCTCCATGATTGTGCACATTACTGCTTATCGGCCATAAGAGCCATTGTTATGATTCGCATTTCTCATGCTGCCTCCAGGTTTGCATCAGTTATCCAAACACAGTGTTGTGCAGGGAGTATTTCTTCTATATCTGTATCATGAGATGAAGATGAAGATCCACAGCTCATTGTTGTGGTGTTTCTTCGCTGCACTTCCCAGAGATCACTTGTCAATCAAACAGTGTGTCCAGTACTATGACGTCTTTTTCTTTGATTTCATGTTGATTTGTTTCTGTAGGTGGCGCTCTTTTATGTATCTGTTCAGCCACGGTGGCTATCGCTGCTCATGCGAGCTACCCAGTTCTTCTTCTATATATTCCAAAGAAACTGCTGTTGCTGCTACCAGAAATGTAAGATGCATCACTTCCTGTGGATTTTTCCCAGAAAAGACCTACCCCACACTGAGTATTTAGAACAGCTTTAAAATAAAAGCTTTCATGACCTGGCTATAGGTTGAATCACCGTTGTGTTGTATCATTCGGCAAGAGTTGCAAAACATAAATTTATTTATATGAAAATTGAAAGCCAATTATTACTTTAAAACAGACCAATGATGAAGGTAAAAGTATGAACTACATAAATTGCATGTGGGCTTACATGTGACATCAAATCAAATTTTATGAAACAGATACATCTCAAAGTGCTTGACAGGGTAAAAACGTTAAAAAGTTCAGTTGTAAATTGAGGGAAGGCGTGTGGACTGCTTTTTTCCCGCACATCCTCTGTAGTGTTCAGTATCTGGCTAAACCCCTCAGGTGGTTCATTGTCCCACGCAAAGCCTCGTTTCCCTGTTCTTTGTGAGGCAGGGTGTCACGAGCTCCCACACTGTTCTCATGCAGACATTACACAGCAGCACACAGAGGAGTACTAATCCTCACCCTTCCTTCCCTCTCACAAACTACAATTATGAGATTACACTCACAAACAAGCAGCACACACACACACACACACACACAGCACTGAGGCTCATTTTGTCCAAACTTTAAGTGGCACAAGATCCTTCAGTAATAAACCGGAGAGCATCCAAGTCTTAGGCAAACAGTTATTTTCCAGCAAATATTTTTGTTACTCAAGACAGAGAGTGGGAAAAAGAAGAAAAGGGAGTATTTTTGTGTATATGTGCAGAAACAGAGACAGGCAGTGATAGTGAAAGGGGTTGTGGGTAGAGGAAGTCCCTATGAGAGAAAAATAGAAAGTCCCCCCTCAGCCCCAGTAATGACCTTGTAGTGTCTAAGCTGTGTCACTAACCCCAGCTCAGAGACTTGACATGGAGCTATTTCATTCCCATGACTGAGCTGCAGATATTTACCCACAATTCCGCTGGGTCGTGGAGCCAGTCTGTCCCAGCTGCTCAGCAATCCTTGGCCTCTCACATCTCGCTTATCAGTACTGCATCAGGGGAGAGCACTGTGGAGGCAGGTATCACATTCAGCATCTCTCATCATATAGATGGACGCTGATAGCAGGTGCTGACACCGAGAAACATTGCATCACATCGAGAAAGGATGAGATGAAGTGGGTAATTCTTAAATTTGGCTGCAACCATATCAAGTATGAAGGAAGGCTTTTACAATACTACAGGCTAGTGGTGTCCTCAAGGCGCCCCAAGTTAGTGAGCTTTAGTGGGTTTTAATACTGGCTGTATTTACTCCCACACACCCAGCGGCTGAGGGTTGAGTCAGAGGTCCAAGGCTTGTTTAATTCCCAGGGTGATTTTAGACAGAATATACTTGAAACCTGAAACTTCCTGTTAAATATATGAATAGAAATAAATCACATGAGAGGCCTTGTTTGTAGCTTAAAGACTTTTGCTGTTAGGTCTCTCTTTGCCCCATTTCCTGTCTCTCTTCGCAGTATAAAAAGCCCATAGACTACTTAAGAGAGCTTGAACTGCCAACTCAATGAAAAAAAAGAAGCCAAAAATTGGAGAGAAATGGGCTGTGACTGGGAAAAGGTGACGCGCCTAACTGTAATGTTAGGTGGAGGCCCCTCGATGGGAAGTGATGCAATGTTGGAGAATATTGTGCATTTACTTACATCAGCATGCAAAATATGGCATCACTGAATGCCTTGTCCTGATTTAACTGACCGCTATGCTCTTTGTTCTGGCTGATGATCAAAACTATGAGCAGACTAATCAGGGTAATCTAATAGGAGAGTTATAATTGACAACATCTCACTACTTTTGACTGGGAAGTCTTCAAGCTACAAACAAGGCCTCTTGTGAGATGCATGTGATTTATTTCTATTCATATATTTAATGGGAAGTTTCAAGTTTCAAGTATATTCTGTCTAAAATCACCCTGGGAATGAAACAAGCCTTGGACCTCTGACTCAACCCTCAGCCGCTGGGTGTGTGGGAGTGAATACTAGACCTACAGCAAAGTGGGGAAAGAGAAAAGAGCGAACGAGAGACCGAGAGAGAGGAGAGGGTGTGCAGCAATGGATAGAGAATGAGATCAAGATGGTATAGTGTGCAAGAGAGAGAAAGAGGGGAGAGGACGGAAAGAGAGAGGGAGGAGAGCATGAGTGGGTTGGTGCAGAGAGAGAAACCCAGTATGAAAGACAGAAGAAAAGATGGACAGAGAATGGAGGAGAAGTGGAATTACTGAGTCCCCGGGGAAACCTTCATGAGGGAAAGGCCACATAGTTCCCAAACTCACTAAAACTCAGCCCTTTTTCCTGGCTGCCCCTCAGACAAGTAGCGTCAGTGCACCGTTGGGAAGCGAACATTTAAACTAGACACATAAACCCTCTGGAGAAGACTTAACATCTCAAAAATAGAGCCTGCGACATTCCTCCAAACATCAGAGCTCTTACTTTGCAAGTAGGAAATTTCTGAGGCTTCACACAACTGAAAGGGTGGAATATTTTTCACAGTAGAAGGAGCATGTAAAGGTAATGTGTGGTGCGGTATGACGAGGGAGTGAGAGCACTCTCTGCAGTAATTACCAAATATTTAAGGAACAAAGGAATGGTGTTCTCTGCCTGGGAACAGTGGCTTGGAGGTGTGTCACGCTACATCTTAGTAAAGCCAAACGCATTCCTTTGAAAGGGAAATCTGCTCTCTCACTAAACTGGTAGGCATTCACACGCGTAAGTATGAACTGCACTGCGTACGATGTGTTTCTGCATTTTTGCAATGAGTCAGCTGCCTTTCATCACTTTCATCTCAACACTTTCTTCACACGCAAAACCAAACGTGTTCAATGCAAACATTACTGCACCTGCACATTGCTGTTGTCGGATGAAGACCTTGTGTCTCTGAATTGTTAACTTTTTTTGTTTTCAGCTTGACCACTGTGACTTTTAGAGTTTATCCGATGATTTTTGAAAGGGAATCTATCAATTGAAGTTAAAACATGAAAATCACAGAAAGTGGCGTTACGAGGTTTTCAGACGACCGGGCTGACGTTAAGTTTACAAATTAAATTCAATTAAATTAAATGAAAATTTCCAAAGTCAAACATTTAATTCCTTTGCATACTGCATTATTAGAATTGTAATTTACTTTATAAACTGTCGATTTTTCAAAGATTGATTGGAGAGTTGATCTGGCTCTGGGACGGCTGTTCACAACTACCTAAAAGTGTTAAATCAACTCTGATGGGTGTGGACTGCTATAAACACTGGCATAGTGTTGTTTTTTACAGTCACCAAGTTAAATTAACAATGTCGATTTAGCCGTGTAGCTTGCATTTTAAAGGTTAACGAGCCAAATGTTAAATATGAGAAACTTCCATCAGCTGAGGCGGAGGCTTTGGAGAGGGACGTGTGGGTCAAGCAACGCCATGAAAGAGGCTCAGTGAAGAGATTACACAGGGATACAAGGAAGGTGGCTTGAGAAGTGGAGGGAGTCAAGATAACGGGGGATCAGAATGGATGCAGGGCAGCAAACATGGGTACAACAGTCTATGGGAGAGTGGAGTTTAATTCAACCCCCCCCTCTTTAAACAAAAGGAGGAAGTGGCCCTGTGTGACTGGCTTGCAGTGACTTCCTGTTTGTGATTATGTGTCCAAAAACAGAACCAGGGCTTCTGGACCTCCCACGATTCCAGTACACTGGGGGCAGGGGTACCACTGACCCGCTGCGTCTGGCTGTCCACACATTGTGCTTACGTAGCTAGGGAGCCACAATGCTGGGAAGCAGCTGTGGCAGACATAAATGCATGTTCTTCATGGCTTGTAACACGTCAGTTTGTGATTAGTGCAATTAGCTCAATGATTAGAAGTACTGGCACTAGTCTTTTATGGATTAATGCACTTTACGCAAGTGTCATTTGCTTAGTGAGTAGTGTTCGCAGTGGATTTGACAGTGGATCCTGTTCTTATTTAGATTGAAAACCCACAGTGATCCGATACTGGGTCATGGGATGCAACACTTATTTCAGATCAAAAGATGAGAATGATACAAAGGTAGAGAAAAGGTACTGATTCTGACACTTTCTATGCAGATGTTAAACTAGAAGACAAACCTCCACCAAAGCCGAACAATTCTCCAACTTACTACACCCAAAGACATTATTCCCATCACTTACGTTTTTAGTGAAATTGATTTCTTGACCCTGCAAAAGGGATTTGGAATTAAGTCTCTATCTCTGTTAGTTTTATAGTTATAGCTAAAAAATATATAATTGTGTAATGGCAGAAATTCAAGATCCAGATCATACCAAAATAAAATCAATTGTTCCTCGGCCCAAGGTCGACCTGTTCACCCAACTTCATGGAAATCCGTTCATAAGTTTTTGAGATATCCTGCTGACAGACAGACAAACAGACGAACTAACTAACAGGCAAAAACATAAACACGTTAGCGGAAACAAGGCCTGAGCTTGAGTGTGTGTGTGTGTGTGCACAATGAAAGGGAATCATTGTCACTGTTTTGTCATGCCTTCTTTTGAGCTGCTTTGGCAAGTCACTTATATAACAATGCATCTTCATTAGATTTCATGTGTATCATAAATTCTAACCTACTTTGGTCTGATGTGAAAAACATGAATGACTGAAGTATCAAGTATCATAGAGTGACGCTGTACACCCTGAGGTATGGTACCAGGTTTTTAGTCTGATCCACCAGCCCAGAGCCTGGGCATTGACTCAGTTACTAGAACAGAATCCATCCTACAAATCCCGTTGTGATGAAAGAGGACGAAAGCAGGGAGAATGCGAGCAGAGAGTTTTTCTCCAGTATCCCAATAGTTTTACCACTGACTGAACCTCACTCTATACCTTTCAACAGCTATCTCCTTCCCCCTGAAAGTAGGGGGCAAGGACCTTCGCCTGCATTCGGCAGCATAACCTACAATCCAACAATAAAGTCAGTGAACCCGCTCCCTCTGCCAATGATAAGAACAATACACCAACACCAGGATACATTAATCTGTGCTTGAAACACTAAGGAAATAATACGACTACAATACAATGGCCTATTTTCCTTCCCTCAGGTATGCTTTGTATCTTTGTGGTCACGATTGGAAGTACTGTATTGTCTCGGTAGTGGATGTGATGTAGACCTAGACAATAAATTAAACGTGTTAAACGCATAGCCCCGAGCTTATCAGTTGTACCTGTGCTAACGGCACCGGCACCAGAAGTAGGGGGCCAAGGGGCCATTGGCCCCCCCACTTTTCCCTCCTCCCACCTTCATTTTAAGTCGCGAATCACTGTATCCCCTCAAATGCCCCTATATTCCAACTTACGGTAAAAGACGTTTCAATCATTCCCGCCCACTCTAAGACATTAGGTAAAATAAAGCATAGACATAAAGCAGCTCAAACAGACAGTAAGTCTGTTTGAGCCGTTGAGCTAGCTGAACTAACCTGAACTATCAATATTGCAAATATGCTTCTGCAAACATGTCAAAAGATCCAGTGCATAAGAAAGGAAAATACAGTCAAACAAAACTGAACTTCGACGTTAATAATGTTACATCCCTGACGTCCACAACTCTGTCGAAGCCTGGCCCTTCAACCCTAGAACCAGCGCAGCGGCAGCCAGAAGAACCCCAAAGCAGCAGCTCTGTGTCCACTGAGACTGTCAAAACCGCCGGCATTGAACCGAAACAGGCTAGTGCTGGCTCCGACTGCGTTGAGGGTTGTTGTCGGGACATAGAGACGGGTAAAGCTGCACAGCTAGTTATAGACAAAAAGGAGACCGCCAAAGAGAAAGGTACTCCAAAAATAGTTAATTCTTTGCAAAACCAGGAAGCGAGCCTTCTGTGAAATATACAGATTTGCTGCTGTCAAACAGCTTGTAACTTTCTCCAAAAGTCGAGATGACGGCTTTGTAAGGTCCAGAATTAATAACTGGAAAAAGTGCCCAAGCCTCCTAGACAGCCATGAAAAGTCTCACTTTCACAAAGAGTGTGTCCAAAAAAAGTGCGCTTACTTCAGTCAAACACCAGTCAATATTCAGCTTGTCAAACAAGAGCGCATTGA
>OOFE01048406.1:0-21115 GCA_900323365.1 Monocentris japonica
GCAAAGAAATTCCACAAATTAACTTTTAAAGGCCACAATCACTATGTGTGCTTTTAAAATAATGATTTAATCATTGATCTTCAATATTCTCCACCTCTAAATTTAAAATTTCAAGTTCTAAATGAAAACTACTCATTGCATTTCAAAAAAACTTTTTTTTTTTATTTTAAATTTTAGTTTTGAAAAGAGATTCATACATAGGGATCAACTTCACTATTTATATTTGTCTAAGAAACTCATTTCAAGCATTTAAGCATCAGCCTTTAGATCAAAATGTCTTTAAGATCATGAGAAACAGTCAGGTGTGTCCAAACATTTGACTGGTACTGTACATTAACATATAGACCCTGCAAGCTATTTGTAACCTTTATTGTATGCTTAAATGGTTGATACAAATAATTAAATTCTCTGTGTGCACCTGTACTGATGTGTGTGCGTGCTTTCTACAGTGGACCTGCTTGTGAAGGCTGGAGAGCTGGTTGACAAGTTGTTTGACATGGATGAGGAGCTGATGAAGAGTTGGATCACAGTTCAGCCTAGAGAGGAGGAGGATGATGATGAGAGCCATCTGGAAGTGGCCTCATCCCTTCTTGAAGCTGCCAAGCAGCTTAGGTGAGATGTGTTTCCAACAGCCATTTACATTCATTAGAAGGCTTTAGAATTGGCAGGGTGCTTAAATGCTTAAATTTTGATGTTTTTGGTTTTTTTTCAAGAATGGTATGGTGTTTTATGAATAAAGTGCTTGAAATTGGAGGCCAACCAATTTATCTGTTTAGTTGATTAAAACAGATTAGAGCTTTTATAAACAATTGGTAATATGTGGACTTGAACGGCAGTTACACTCTTTGGTGTTAAACAACGTTACGTGAAGCTGTTTGCAGGCGTAGAACTTTGAACAGTCAAGGCAGCAACCATGCAAGCACTAACAGAATTGTTCATTGTGTGTGTTTGTTTGGCCAGAAGTTTATTTCATCAACAATGATGTTAAGATTGGATATGTATAAATTCTCCCCACCTTCTGTATAAAAGCCTCAACCTTATTTGATCTCCTTTGCATCTTTTCTTTTTTTTATAAACCCAACTGTTGGATGAGATGCTTTCTTTATATTTTAGGACAATAGTATACCCATAATTATCTGATAGACAGACGGGCATTCATTGTTAAACAGATGCACCATAATGTGCTATTTGTGAGGTATAGTGAATCTTATGTTATTGACCATTCACGTCCAATAACATTAATTGGTTGTATTTACAGATCAGAGAGTCCAGATGGTTTAGAGGTATACCTGCATGCCCTCCAGCTCCTCACTACCACAGATGAGGGGATTCAGACTTTGGGTGAGACCCATGAACTTAACACAACTTCATAATGACTTCAGTTGTTGGTGAATGATTACTGTAGTTACAGGTGTTTACCATAATGGTTTACATGTCTAAATAAAATATAACCAAAAACAAAATAAACTCTTAACAGAAAGTCATTCCATTTGTTTCTTCTAGCTGCCCCAGATGGGCCAGGCAAAGCAGTATGGGACTTTCTCTGTGAGGTGGTATGTGAGGACCTCTGCCAGCCAGACGATCCCCCACTTGTCTTACAAGAGCAGAAGGTCCTTTTGGTCCAGGCATTTGCTGTGCTGTCGGCTCTTTATAGATGCCAGGATCAATGGAATAGCAGGACTGACACATGTAAGAACAGCTCCACAGTTCCTACTAGGTTGGGCCAGGATGGCTGAGCAACATCAGTCCAGAGGCTCACCATTGTCATCCATGTGGTCCATTGCTTATGGTGCAGGGTTTAGTGTATGTTTACTGTTTTCCATAATAGATAGTATGTTATTTTTAATCCACCTAGTTCTATCTAATGAGTAGATGATTTTTTTCCCAAATATTTTTTGTCTTTAGGCCTGCCTCTTATTGGAACTATTTTGCGGGTGCTTCAGTACCACAGTGAGTACCAAGAGAATAAGACTGAAGACTGTGCCAGCTCAGGAGATAACCAGAAAGAAGAGACAAAAGACAAACAGCTCCAGGCCCTGGTAGAGACCACAGCCGAGCTTCTAGCTGACATCTTCATGCAGATCCCCAAAGTAATGCCAAAGCAAAGCTTTGCTCTGTTCCTAATGAATTGGATTGTTTCATAGGAAAAGCAAATGTAGAGCATGCCTGCTTTTTCCCTCCAAGAACAACCAAGGATTATCAATTATGAGAAATATGTACCAGAATTTCTCTTCTCTGTAATAAATGTCATTTCAGTTGTATCTCTTTGTCTTATTTGATCTGTGCAGGATGAAGTGGCAGAGTTGGTGACTAAAGGTTACCTGACAGAGAAGACTTGTCTCTCAGCAGTGGGCAGTTTACTTCCCCATTTTAAGTCCGCAGTAAGTTCTCTCTCTCACTCTCACGGGGTGTAATAATTACTTAAATAAATTGGAAAACATACATTTCTTTCAATCAGTCATGTAAAAGATAGATTTCTCATGTTTCATTTGTCAGATGCCTTAGCCACATTGTCTTTATCAGCTTACTGTGACCTCTAGGAATGTCACAGCCAAATGGCAAACAAGGTATAATAAAACCAGGATTCAACATTTTAGATAGTATGTTTGGAGCCTTGAAGTCCCCAAAGATGATTTAATCATCCTATCCCCTTTTCAAGACACAATAGCAGTAACTCACAAAGAGGTGGTAATTCTGTTTTTCATTTGTTTACTACAGGCAGGTGGGGAAAAATGACTATCAGTTTGAATCAAATGGAAATTTCACAGTGCTTCAGTCCACAAAAGCGGTCAGGATTTAATCTAGAGCTTGTGTCAAGTTTGGACCTGTGATGGACTGCTACTATATGCCACTGGCCCCTGTGGAAAATAAACATTGTCTTTTCCACCCCACCCTTCCTCCATTTGTGCAGTTTCAGCACCTGGAGTCCATGTTGTCAGAGACTGATCCCCGGTTGGCAGACATGGTGAGGAAACAGTTTCCTGTCTGAGGTGCCTCGCTGATCCAGCACTCATCCAGACTACGACAACTGCCAAAGACCTCACTTAAGTTGGACTATTTAGATTTCCATTGTAAAGACTCGAGAAATGATGGTTGATAATGTTGTCAAGACAATGGATGATGTTAGAGAAGTTATTGTTAATATCATGAGCTAGACTTTACTCACATCTTTGAATTAGATGTATTTGATGTTTTGAGAATGCTATTTTTTTTATGAAAGGTTGTCAAGAACTCCTGATTGGAATTTTCCTCCAAAATGAATTGAATTTTCTACTTTTCTATTATGAATTGGACTATAACTCACATCCCTGGTATCATTTTTTTTATTGCCGACACAGCTCTCAATTTGTTCAAATGGAGATCTGTTGATAGAAAACGCAGTTATAGCTACAAATGTCCTTTCCAGAGGGGCATACCTAATATGTCATGCAACTTCTCTGTAGCTCAACACAACAAAGATTTTTACCAACCTATGAAACCATGTTTCTATTATATTAAATAAGGTTTTTAAAATAATTTGGATACCTCCACCACAATGTAGTTTTTTATGCATTCTCTCTCAGATGTGTTTACCACCAATGTGCTGGCAAAAATGTTTTTCAAAATAATATCTACATATATAGTATAAGATGAAACTGCATTGAATGTGTATTGAGTCATCCTTTCCAAGCATATGAGTAATGGACATGTTGATGACAACATCAAGTGTTTACCAGAGGGTGACAGTCACTCTGTGAGGACAATAAAATTAGATGAAAGGCCTGAGCCTGGTAACAATGAACTCATTTGGTTTCCAAATGCACCATTTCGCCCACTCATGGGAGGAGAGCAGGGCAACCTGCGCATTTCCAGCAAGCTTACGAAGGCTGTGTGAATATAGCAGCTTTTTAATTAAAGCCTGTATTGATATGTAGAACACTCTTTCTAATGGAAATCCAGAGTTGGTTAAAGTGAACCAGAGGGAGATCACCGTCTGGCAAAAAAAGTCTCTTAATCCTGCTCTCTCTTAACAGGATCTGAACGTTGTCTGTGCGCAATGCACATAGATGGCCAATGTCTGATCTCCAGAGTTCTGTCCCTGTTTGTGTTGTAAAGCGCTTTAGTGATGTAGACGTAATCATGCTTGGCCTTTCAAAATAGCTTGTGGCCAGTGACTTGCACTATGCATGGTGCTCTGTCTTTAGGGCTTGCTCCCAGTCATGTCATGTCACAGAGATCAGGGTGAAGCCCAGATGTTTCCTGCTGCCCTGCCAACTCCATTGTCAACCTGCCAGTCTTAACCAAAGGCTGATATGATCTGACTCCACGCTCACGGTATAGTGGGCCTTGCCTGGTGCTCTCCAAGGTTGAATCACAGAGAGGGATGTCAGGGTTGTGTGATGTTGATGTTGGATGTCAGTTATTTCTATTTCTGTTTACCTCCACCCACACTGTTTGCTGTTCTTTTAAATGACCTGACATTTTGCCTTACTATGAAATATGTTCTATTTTTGTCTGATTTGTATGAACATTCATATCACATCTTATCAAAGTCCTGAAATCAACTGCCAACAATTTATAAAACAAATAAAAACGTTCATATTGAATTTAAATGACATACCTGTAATTTTAATAAGAACATTTTAACAATGTTCACTGAATGATTCCTGGAAAAATGAACAACTCCTCTAAAACTAGAAATGAGAAAATTAAGGCTGTGACCAAGTGGCATTTTCTGGAGCTGCTCTAGTGAAACGGATTAGGAGACCTGACCGTTTCCCATTTAATATCAAGATAGCAATCCATTAAAGGTCTCTTGATGGCATAATGTGCTTAAAGTCATTGCATTCTTCTGTCCAGGATTGAGATTTGCTCATGAATCTAAACTGAACTGTTCAAGGTGATAAGAATACTGAAATGTAAAAATAATTTTTTCAAAGGCTGGATTTCCACCTGAATTGAGCAGACCTATATGTAGAGGGGTTGTGGAAAATGGTGCTGACACTGGTCACGTACCTGTTGCTGGGTGAGCAAGATGGGTAATGAAGGAATAAAGAATGCATGTGCAGTGTGTCACGTTACCTCTCCTTTGATTCCAAGGCCCTGCCTATTAACAACCACCTGGTCAGGGCTTGTTAATAAAGAAACCTCATGCTATTGGGTGCAATCAAAGCCGCTTCAGCTCATTTCCTGAGTTCCCTGGCTTTCTATCTCATGTCAACAGAATCACAATGGAACTTCCCCCTCAGTGTTGCCTAAATATCAATGTTCCTGCTCACCAAAAGTGAACTGCTGACGCTGATGCTTTTATTTGCTGAAACCAGCTTATCCGTTACGTCATTGTAATGATAACGAACTTGACAGCAAGGATGCTATACAGTGTACAACTGTGGTTAATGACTGCAGGATTATTTCCCTCAGCGACTGTTTGAGCTAACACACTTTTACAAGGAGGTAGAAAGACTGTGCATTCTCAGTTTATTTTGACCTACACAAATAATGAAATTCTACAATAACAGTTTTGACCAAGCAGCTTTTATTCGAGTGTGATGAAAGTTGGTGATCCAAAGATTTTTGTTCGCTTTTCATGAATAATTGGATAATTCATTTGTTATTTAGAGACAAAATGTGTACTGGAATGGTGCGAATGTCCCCTTGAATGATCAGGTAAACTAACTGGATGAGTAATTAAAAACCGTTCCAAAAGATATCTGTGTAAATGTAGAGTTGAATTACAATATACTTTAGATTTTTTTCTTTTTAAGTAATAAATGACTTTAGTATCTATCACTTTTGTATTTTGTCTGGTTTGACTGTAGCAGGTGTTTACGGGTGCAGCTCTATCCTCTTCTTTCTTTGTGTACACTGAGGCCTGTCACCAAGTGGCATATGCTGTTGTTTGTTGTGCAATGAAAGAATTGGAGCTAATTAAAGAGACCTAGTCCTCCTTTAGGAAGTAGACATAAGCAGTAGACCATTCACTGCTCTGATAGTTAGTTGTTCAAACAAGGCTCAGTATCAGGTGAAAGACTGGAATTCTATTGATGTAGCGCTAGTGTAAGACCTTGGATTCGTTATGGAAATTCAAATAACAGGCATTATAATCAGGGGTGGAAAGAGTACCCAAATATGATATTCCGGTACAAGCACTGTTACTTTGCTGACATTTTACTTAAGTAGAAGTAGAATTACTGATGTAAAAATCTACTCAAGTCAAAGTAAAAAGCTAATTTAGAATTTACTTTTAAAAAAAGCACACTGTATAATATGCTCTTTCCCACGTAATGTAAAAAAACATTACATATATGTTCATTAAGTAATATTGCAAGATGCTATAGACAGTGTTGGCCACTATAAAAGTAAGATTCTGAAATTCATGTCATTGCTGAAAAAAAAAAAAAATTAAAATCCTCATCCTCCTTATTCAATAATGTTTCTACAGTGATGTTGCTTTTGCTATCAGCTATCCAACTATGACAGCCAGGTTAACACAAACCAATAATACTGGAGCTGGATGGATGTCAGCTAAGTTACTATCATGGGTAAATTTGAGCATTAACTGCTACAGTTACTGTTTCCTCCACATGTTTTTGCAGGTTTGATGCAAATGGAATTTACAGTTGTCCAGTTTTGGTGCAATGCTTATGGAGAGTACAAAATATGTACTCAGCAATGGATGTGATAGTCAATAAAATACTTAAGTCAAAATATACTTATTTAAAAGTGAAATTACTAACTTCAAAAGGTGGTCAGAAACATACAAGTACATAAAAAGCTACTTTAATTGTAAACTAGTATAATTTGATTCTAAATGCCAATAGGTAACTGCTACATAAAAGAGCAACCAGTTCTCTTGAAGCCCACAGGCAATCAGAGGTCAAATACTAACCAAACATTTGAATAATAGCACAGATGAGTGATAGGCCAACAGATTGTCAGAATAAAGCCCTGCGTTGGATAGTGTTATACTGTTGGTATACTATCACTTATGCTGGTTCAACCGGATGCCTCGAGTTCAACCCCCCATGTTGTCAAGCATCGATCCTGCTGAAGTGTCCTTGTGCAAGACACTTAATCCCTACCTGCTCTAGCAGTGCTGTGCTGTAGCCGACTCTGACCTCCCTGTGGTGGGGGCAAGCAAAAAGAGAATTTCATCATGGGTATCAAAGTATCATGTGATGATTCTTCTTCTTAATAATAATAATAATAATAATAATAATGACAAATGCTTGGTGAGGTTAGTACAGTTATAATTTGTGATGCATTTGTTGTGTAGTTTCTTATTACCATGGGTGAGATTAGCCAGAAGGATCTCTAGCAGCTCAATGTTCAGACATGGCCAGTAAATCCCTCTGATTGAAGTGAACAGAACTGGGACAGGCTGCCGGCTATAACTCCTGTCATTTGTGTAACTTGGGGAAGTATCTTCTTCACTACTGTAGAAAACCTACTCCACTGTAAAAGACTAATGATTAGAGCTTGGGAATCGCTTTTCAGAATATAATAAACAAGCTTTGAAGGAATGACGTGAGAAATGTCATTTGGGTGTTAAAGGCAATACAAGTATGACAGGTTGGTTGCCCGGATAGCCAGACAGCTCTTCCATTGCAGGTTTCCTCAGCGGTAGTCTGTAGTTTGGAAATGAGATGGGTGATTATAATGAGCTCTCTCCCTTTCTCACCCAAATGAAGCAGAAGAGCCTTGTCAAGAGCCACAATAAAGGGAAAGTAAAAGCCTACCGCCCACTTCTGTAAACAACACTAATCAACATCTTGTCAAATTGTGTTCAAGTGTGTGCATATTCAGGCTACCCTCCCTTCTTAGCTCTAGCTAAGAATATGAATGTGTAGCCTCCGCAGTACAGTTTACATGTGTTTTGATGAGACGTACAGTACAACAGCGTAAATCAACGAATGAACCACACAATTATCTTGCACATTTTGAATGCATTGTGTCATGAGTGTGTGGTAGGAAAGGATTTTTGCACAAATTGTAAAATATGAAGTGGCGTAGTATAGATGGATTAACGGTGGTAAGAACAAGCTTGATCTTCTGGTCGGACAATGTTCATTCATGAGTGAATTCTTACGTCATATTTCTCCTCGTGAAGCACCATACACTCATTATCCATAGACCTGAGTGTCACCAGGAGAGGTGACAACAATGAGGCATCTTATTCGGCTGCACTCTCCGACCTCATTGAACTACTCAGTGGCTTGGAGCATCTAATAGCACCTGCGTCATTTAGCCTCTGAATGGCAGACCAGAGATCTGCTGAGCAGCACGAACCACAGCACATTCATTTATACATAGGTCAGTACTGACTGTTTTTTCATATTTTAATCCAGTCTGGAGGAATAAAAAGATTACGTTATGTTGTAGTTATTGAAAACTCTCAATCTTTACTACAGAAAACTCTCAATCTGTTTTTTACCTAGATTAAACTGGAGGCTGCATGAAGCCCAACTTGCACCTGACTGTGAATTCATATTGGACATAAAATGAAGCAGATCTGGTCTGGAGAGGTCCAGACGTGAGAAGATCAAAGACTCAGCCACAGCATCTGGAACATAAAAGTGGGGTCTGTTACTATCTGATTATTAGCAGACTTAGATGTTGTGCTTGGTCCTGGATTATAGAGGCCTACCTCAGCGTTTGGGCTTTGAGTTCATCACTGAATCACAAACTTGATAGCAATACGATGGCCATACAATTCCCTCTTATGGTTCTAGTCTTTATCCTTACCCTTATTTTCTTACCCCTATTTAACAAAGCATGCTCAGAAACTTATTTAAATCATTGTTTTTAAACAGGGGTAGGCCATTCTGTACCATCAATCAAAGATTTTCATGCTTCCAATGAAACTGCAAAAGCTAGCCCTGCTACAACACCGCTGTCTAACACAACATCAGAGAGCAGCTCAGCCCCGATTTCCCTTCACTTGCCTCAGTCCCAGAGAAGAGGAAGTTCCCTTCACTGCTCCCTTGGTTGTGTAAAGCTTGTATCCATGTCACGGGTGACAAAGGCCAGGGACCACCTGAGAGAAACATCATGTGCATCAGCCACATGTATTAAGAGTTGTGTGAAGCTAAATGTAATTGCAGGCTATCTCACTATACAGTTATTTTCTTAAACTGAAAAAGACATATTACCTATAAAGTATAGGTGACTAATGCTTGGAGAATAGTGGCCTTATCCAATAGAAGTAATGAGGTCTTGGGCTTTAGCGCTGCTTCATCTTGGCTCTGCTTGAGCTGAGCTGTTTGAGCCCTTTTACACTGATTTTCTTGATCTCAGTTTAAAGGTCACAGTGTTAAAGAAAGGAAAACATCCTTATTATTGATGTCACGTGCATGAGAGCCCATAGGTGCTTACAGTGCAAAGGAATGGATTTTGAAAGGGGGGCATGTTTGGATGATTGAACAATGAAGAAAAGTGGAGTAGTTTGAATCCTCTTGAACCATGATCGTTTCTAAGTCTCTAAGTCTGAAAAAATGATGGAAGAATTGACAGTTATTTGTGCCAGCATATTGTGAAAAGCCTGTGTGTGTATCTATGCTTTCAAAAATATCACATATGGGACATTTTCCCCTTTTAGTTTCAACTGTTTATTCACTGGGCAATGGGAGCAAATAATTCTACATAACAGGGTTTGTCAGTAATACCCATGTTTTGACAAAGGCTAAGCTTTTAGCACTTTGTCAACTATATAACTGTCTAATAACAAAACCCATCCGATCAGGTCAATCTAATTTATTCTCATAGCAAAACAGAACGTGACAGTTTGATCTCATTCAAGATTTCCAGTGTTTCAGATCTTTAGGTAAAATAAAAGGTACATTTTCTCAATGACGTAAGCGATGGTCCTCTTTCTCCATTTGCTGTTGTGGGTGAGATTATTGCTCCCCTGTGCCCCCTCCTTCCCCTCACGGTGGTTAAATAGCAAGACGCGCTGCTCCTCGGGGTAGACAGCCCACTTTGCATACCTGAGGTTATTTAGATAATCCACCCACAAGAAGAACATAAATAGGGAAAAAACACCATTTCGAGATGTATTCAAACAAAATCGAGGGACCACGTAGAGGAAGGTCGTTTGACTCGATGAATATTGCCTTTGAAGAAAAACTGCTGAACAACGAGGTAAGAACTTCTTCAGCAAAAAAATAGAAAAATAAGAAAGGGTACATTAGATTGAAACAGCCTGCAGCTATTAACCTACAATCGGCATTGATATTTTCATATCCTATAACTTGTATATAAGGAGAGTTTCGGTATGGCTAACCTGAGGAGGAGAATGGTGTTTTCCTTTATGTGATTCTTTGATTGAGACTACTTTTTTATTCGACAGTCATCGGAAGACAAATGTTCTGGGTCTTCTTAATAAATAAGCTTTCACTTTGTCGTCAGCGCAGATTAATTTAAGCCGTTTTGTGATAGTATAGTCTACGTCAAAGCTTTAAGAAGGTTAAAGTGGAATAACTCTGAATTCCATCGTAGAAAATGACTGTTATTCTTATGGCCCGTGCTAACTCAGTCTGTTTAGTGAACATGCTCAGCCAGGACAAAAAACTATGAGCCGACCTGTGATGTCTCAACTGGAAGACACAGATGGAAAATGAGACTGTGACAGTAGCCGGGGTCCTCTGGGAATAAGGATGCATTTTCTGGTTTGAGAACCGATGGTTTTCTGTAATATGACGCTATTTAAAATGTTAAAGTTCAGACAAAAACGAAAACGAAAAACGAAAAAATACGATTTCATAAATCTAGATAGTCAGACCCATATCCAGTGACAGCATCTCGGATGATCTGTACGATATCACAGATTGGATTGTTATTTAAGGTTTCTGGCTGTGATGTTCACCAGTACCAACTGGTCTGTCCAGGGTCATAATAATAATATATTCTTAAATGCACTTCATTCCATCTCATGCAGAATTAGTTACAAACAAACACACAAACGAAAGAATTAATAATTAGATTAATAAAGAAACGCACAGATGGACAAATATTGTCTAATCTGTATTAAGAAAACGGCTAGGGACGTGAATTTATTGTGCCATGCAAGAATAAAAGCTGCTCAGAAAAGGCATTGGACTCGTTGAGAGCAGCTTCACTTGCAAAAAAAAAAAATCAATAATTCAGTGAACATCGTGACATGAGCCAATAACTTATAACTTAGAAAGTTAGTAAATTTTGAAGTGTTCAACTTGTATATTTATAACATAATCGAATCTAACATCAGGAAAGGAGCAAACGACTGAATTGTGGGGTGCAGTTAGACCCACAACAAATGTAGTTCAGCCCACTTCATATTAAATGCGTGTCCAATTGACCAAGTGCAGCCTAATGTCGTGTGAGATTACAACACTGAGGGAGCTAATAATAGGCTTTGTCGCTGTCTAAATGAGATTGCTCTAAGGCGCTTCCTTGAGACAGAGACACGTTCATCTTGGTTAAACCGAGACGAACAGAGTTGACCCTGGGGACCGTCCTGGGCCTGTCTCCATGCACTAATGCTTTCAAGGATACTACTGGCAGGGGTCCATCGACAACTGGTTTTCCGTGCTGTCTCCACAATGCTTAAAGGGCGAAATATGGTAGGCCGTAGCGAATTTAACTGAAATTAATCTTGTGACCCGTCCTCTGCTCTACTTCCCCTCCACAAATAAAAAAATGTTTTGTTGAAAGACTGGGTATAGGTCTATTTCTATATAATGCAATTATTAATAAATAAAATATAAAAGTGCCTAAGTGCTTTGAATCTTAAAAAAATGTAAGCATGCGTTTCAGCCTGTGGTTGCGAAATACACTGCATTGCCCTGACGAAAACTACTATAATAGGCTTTAGTTTTGCTGTGATATGTGTGTAGTATACGTCTAACATTTATTCTAGGATTATTATTGGTTTATCTGAAGGATCTGCACAATGCGTAGACAACACGTTGCTGTCCAAGGTGCTGAAGTGGCGTGGGGTGTGGTGGAGGGGTGGAGGGGATTTAGCTTCTTGTGATCCACTAATATCTGCCTGTGCACCATGCATGCTTCTACATTTGCATTGCTTTTTCCAGAATGCATGCAAAGATCTTATAAAAACACATCCCCACCCAGAGTTGTTTTCTAGGCTCACAGGAAAATATTTTGGTGCATCAATTGTCAAGGCAGTATGACTTTTGTTGTCATCTAAGAATTTAAGCTTATACTACTTTTGCATTCACTGAAAGTCGCTCTGCACCAAAGCAGCAATCAATTGCCTAAAATGTAACATGTAATAGATTTAAAATGTAATGCCTCCTGTGTCACATAGTATCATGCTACTAGGATTTTTAGTAGCCGAGATGCTCTTAAGTGATTAGAAGTTGTTTACTCCAGTCATTACCTATCCGAGCAATGGTTTAGTTACTTAGGCAATGCATGAGTGTCAGCTTAAACCTGATGTAGGTACAACCATCAGGTGTTTAATATAAAACCAATCTCTTGTTTTTTATTTTAAATCAGAAAAGTTGTTTTTGTATTTTAAGAGTTAAGATTGAAACTGTGCAGCATTGGACCTGATAATTTACCATAATTTATGTTTTGGTCTCAGTTTTCTTGAGCTTTAGGTGACTTTCACACCAGCATTCATTTTGTCAGAGTGAGTGTCATGTTTCTAAAAGGGGTATACAATCTTTTGAATCATGGTGCTCTATTGTTGTGACACATATTAATATCTAATTATCATTCATTGCTGCTTTCAGATAAACAAATCAACCTTCACAAAAATTGAAGAAAACACAGAAAAGAAGAACACACCAGAGAAGGGGAGAGCAGCAATAATCTTTTCCCTAAAGAATGAAGTGGGAGGACTTGTAAAGGCACTCAAACTCTTCCAAGTGAGTACAGAGTTATTATCTATCTATCTATCTATCTATCTATCTATCTATCTATCTATCTATCTATCTATCTATCTATCTATCTTTCCAGACACCTGGTTCTGGTCCAAGACAATTACTTTATATCCTAGGTATCATTGTGGTAATTCCAAAAATATTCACTACAGATGTTTGTTGTAGGAAAACCACGTCAACCTTGTACACATAGAGTCCAGAAAATCCAAAAGACGCAACTCTGAGTTTGAAATATTTGTGGACTGCGACAGCAACCACGAACAACTGAATGAAATCATCCAGCTGCTTCGAAAGCATGTGAATATAGTGGATATGGAGCCTCCAGATAACTCCTGTCTACTTGAGGAAGGTAGACAAGCAATGAAACTACAGACACGCCTTTTATTATTCTCATTACAAGATCCTCCTGGACCTGATTAACCGTGAACACTTATTTTTTTCTTTTCAGATATGGATAATGTACCTTGGTTCCCAAAGAAAATTGCAGACTTGGACAAGTGTGCTAACCGTGTTCTGATGTATGGCTCGGATTTGGATGCTGACCATCCGGTACGTAGAACAGTAAATCTACTTCTGTAGCTGTTGACTAAAAATCCCCAAATTTATAGCATTCTCATATCTTTGTATGGTTTTCTCCATCAGGGTTTCAAGGACAATGTCTACCGGAAAAGAAGAAAGCACTTTGCTGATCTTGCTATGAGCTATAAACAGTGAGTAAAACATTTAATTTGTGGACATTTTGATTATTTCTAAAATATCCATTTTACAGTTAGTAATGGAATCATTCTGCCTTGTTGCAGTGGAGATCCCATTCCTCGTATTGAGTTCACAGAGGAGGAAGTGAAGACTTGGGGTGTTGTCTACAGGGAGCTCAACAAGTTGTACCCTACTCATGCGTGTCGGGAATACTTAAAGAATCTGCCTCTGCTGTCCAAACACTGTGAATGTCGGGAGGACAACATTCCTCAGCTGGAAGATGTCTCACGCTTCCTCAGGGGTAGATGACACTTCCTCAATAAAACGTGTTTCTTTTCACTTCAAATACAAAATCTGAAACATAATTGACATTGAATCGATTCTAGTAAGTTTAATCAGATAAGTCACCGTGTGGTTTCCAATGTATTTATCTTCTCAGAACGCACTGGATTTACCATCAGGCCTGTGGCAGGTTACCTGTCCCCCAGAGACTTCCTAGCTGGTTTGGCCTTTCGTGTTTTCCACTGTACCCAGTATGTGCGCCACAGCTCTGATCCCTTATACACTCCAGAGCCGTAAGTAACATCATATTAAATTGACAAAAATGGTGGCAATGGAAAACAAGGCTCATATGAAACTAATATCCTGTTGTCTTTCATCATCTAGGGATACATGTCATGAGCTGCTGGGTCATGTCCCACTGCTAGCAGAGCCCAGCTTCGCCCAGTTTTCTCAGGAGATTGGCCTTGCATCACTTGGGGCCTCAGATGATTCAGTCCAGAAATTGGCCACAGTAAGTGATACTGCTGCCCAGGAAGCTTTAGCCAAATCAATTCAAGGAAGATATTTTCAATTTATGGACCAGAATAAAACCCTTTTTTTTTCTTTTTCACTTAATCCTGTGTTTCAGTGTTATTTCTTTACGGTGGAGTTCGGCCTATGCAAACAGGAAGGAAAGCTACGAGCATATGGGGCAGGATTGCTGTCCTCCATCAGTGAACTTAAGGTAATGGCGTTTAAATAGTCCCTACACTGGGGAATTTTAACCGTCTTCCTCCTGATATTTTTCCAATCATACAACATCAAATAGTTTGGCTCATGATACAATATATGTCAAAGAGGGCAGGAACAGCCCTCTATCCCTATACACCCTCTTTCTCAAACCAGCCAAACCCACTAAAGTCAGTTAATCACTTAAAAATGTCACTAGGTAAGTCTGTTTAAATTGGAGCATTTTAATACTGAAGAGTCCCTTTGAATATTGATAAAATATGTTAAAAGCAGTTGTTAAAGATAGTAGATGATTTCTTTTATAGAACCCATCTCAAATATTTAGCACCTAAGAATAAAATCTAGATTAAATGGCATATTTCACTAAATGTCAATCTGTAACAGAGTATTGACTTACAGTATATATGAGTCATATTTATGAAGAATATGTGCCAGTGTTTATAGTCTTTATTATGTTTTTCTCTTACCCACAGCATGCACTCTCTGGTAATGCAAGGATAATGCCTTTTGACCCCAAAGTTACATCCAAACAAGAATGCATCATCACAACCTTTCAGGACGTCTACTTTGTGTCAGACAGCTTTGAGGAGGCCAAAGTCAAGATGAGGTGAGTTTGGTTGCTCAATGCATCCTGACAGTCTAAGTGTTGAATTCTAGTGATAACGCTAATCTAAACATCATTCAAAATAAAGAATTTATAATGATGCACTTTTATACAAAATAAATCTACAAATAAGGCACACACTTTAGTTCAATGGTAGTATCACTGCCACTGTATTTAATGTTGAACATTTATCTGAAAACTTTAATTTCAGGGAGTTTGCCAAGACCATCAAGCGTCCCTTCACAGTCCGATACAACCCCTATACCCAGAGTGTGGATGTGCTAAGAGACACCCCCAGCATCAACAGTGTGGTGGAGGAGCTTCGGCATGAGCTTGACATTGTCGGCGATGCCCTCAGTCGGCTTAACAAGCAGCTGGGTGTCTGACTGCACACATTCTGGAGACGAAGTTATCCACTTACAGTCCATCAAGCTCGCCATGTCATCCCCAAGCACTGCTGTAGAGATACTGCTTTTAGCATGCCCTTCCTCAGTACAATGAATGTGCATTGCTTTTGGCAAAATGCTCTTTTGTTCCCACTGTATAGTATATACACTTGTACAATATACTGAGACGCTTTGGGTGTGTTTAGTCATTAATATTAGTAAACTCTACAAACCCAAGGAACTGCTTAACCCAAGAAACTGCTTTGCTTCAATTCTACTGAAATACTTGCTTCAAACAGCTCATGCGATCCATGGTACTGGTTAAATATCCGTGGTAAAATACCCCTTTTAAACTATCCACAGCTGTTACAAACTCTGAAATGCTCAGTCCCCATAATTTTAAGGCTACTGTTATATATGATCGTGTGAAAGTCTTTGTAATTCATTGCTACTATCATTATTTTTCCCATTTAATTCTCCACACTTGTGATATGTATAAAATATACCTTGTTTGTATTCATCTGGTGTATTAATCATTTTCCTTTTTGTGCACTGTTGCTGGAATTTATGAAGATGAATATTGGTATTGTAAGAATGTTTTCATTGCTCATTATGAAAGATTTGGTACATGTACCCTGACCTGTTTCATTTTACAGTGATGTTTAAAATACCTCCTCTTGAAGTGAAATGTAATTGTAGTACTCCTGAAAACACAATAAAACATTATTTTTCTACTGTAAAGAAATGTAGACTATGAGTAGGCTATGTATCGAACTATCAAAACAAAATAAAATGTGCATCGTGTCTTCATTATGTGTCGAAATGTCTGGTCAAAGTACCTATTTTATTATTATTGCTTCCTATCCCTATGGCTGTGGTATCTGGAAACTGGGATTGGGATCAGGACTACACTGCTGCTGCTGATGACGATGATGCTAGTGACGGTGATGGTGATGACAATGACGGCTACGACAATAATAATGCTGATGATGAATAATCTTGGGGGCCACTTTACCAAGGCTAGTACTTGAATTAAAAAACTCTATTTAAAATGGCTTGAAATGGCCACATTCAACATCTTGGAAAGACGGTCATGTCATAACTGTTTCACGACAGTGTCGCAAATAATAGTGGCTACCAGGTAACCAATGGAAACGAGCTCGCTGCCAGAGTTTTGTTTATACGCGTGGGTAAGTTAACTGCTAAACATGATAAACGTTACGTATAAGTTGTGTGTTTGGTTATGAAGCTTAATACATAATAATAATCTCAGCTATTTTCCACCGGAAGAGCGACACTTCACCTGCGAACGTTAGTTTAGCATTTTGCTAGCCAGCGGACTAGCTTCGACATAAACGTTAAAAAGTGCATCGACAATAAACTGAAAGTTAGTTTTAGCCTGTGCATAACGGTAACGTTATACCAGAGTGTTTGCAGGTCCTGAAAAAGTCTTAAAATGTCCTTAATCACAGTATCTAAACGCGGTAAAGGTATTGAATACAGTTAAATAAAGGATTTCAAGTCTCAAATTCGGTTTTAGAGGTCTTATATTGTCGTTTCTTGGTGCACTGTTCTTGGGAGAAATCAGCCCAGTCACGCATACATATATTATAAGATAAGATAAGATTAAACTTTATTGATCCCCGTTGGGAAATTAGCTCGATTCTGAATGAGCTACAATTGTTTTCATTCTTATGTTTATTTCAATTGCCAAACCCTGTACATGTTCGTCATTTATATTGCACGTACAGGGGGCCAACAGCTACGGCCAACTGGGACAGGGACATGTGGAGGACCTGTCGGTACCCAAGCTCTCGGATACCGCTGCTCTTCATAACCGAGCAGTGCGGGCTCTCAGTGGAGGCGGAGGGCATTCCCTGGTTGTCACTGGTATGTTCCCATGTTGCACATTCCACTTTATCACTGATATTTTTTTTGATATGTCTGCCTCTGTCTGTGTGGTGAATTTGTTCCAGAATGGAGACCAACTCATAATAACGTCTGAGACAGAGGGTGGACTCCCCCTCCTGGGCAATACGTGAATGTTTTGTCTTACATGGTGGATTTTGTATTGCACAGAGAATGGAGAGGTGTTTCTGTGTGGACAGAATCACAGTGGACAGTTGGGACTTGGCCACACTGCAGACATCTCAACCCTTCACCTCTGCCCTTGCCTGAGTCAGAGGGTGGCAAAAGTATCCTGTGGTTGGGATTTTACTCTTCTTCTCACTGGTGAGCAGGTCACATTAGGAAATCATTGAATTGTGATAATTAGGGCTGTCATATGTTAAAAAGAAGTGAAAAGTAATTCTTCTGTTACACAATGAGATTCCTGGTGTGATTTGTATGCTTTGGTAAAAATATCAAAAGTCAGATTCAAACTTCTGCTTATTCAAACTTATCATAGGTGTATGACAGAGGGAAATAATAGCAGCACTTTGCTGAGTGGAATGCTTTTGCTTGTTTCACGTTTAAAGAAAGCAATGTTGGGGAAGCCATGTTTCATGTTTGTTCGTATTTTGAGTTTGTTGTTTTTCACACTGACAGATTGTGGTCAAGTATTTACATGTGGCTCCAATGCCTTTGGACAGCTGGGTGTGGAACAGGCAATCACACACTCGACAGATCTACTGGTTGTTGAAGTGAGTGCAGTGCAGGGGTGTCCTTTACTCTTTCAAGTTTTTAAGGAATGCAATACAGTATAGTTATGGCTTTGGTAGCCTCCCTAATGTGTGTCATAATACCTTTTATCCAATCAATTATTTGTGATTAAAACTACTGCAAACCACACTTCTCCATGTGATCAATGTCTTTGAAGTAGATGTCACTTTGGTGTTTGTCTTCCTTAGAGTCTGAAGGAGCAAGTGGTCAGTGTAGCAGCAGGACTTAGACACTCACTAGCTGTCACTGGTAAGTTTGCATTATAAGCTATCGTCAGTATATTTTATATTGGGCTGTCAAACCACAAAACCTTTTTTCCTGTTCTGCATGAAGACACAGGCTGTGTATACCAGTGGGGAACAGGTCTGTCCAGTCACGCCAGGAGAGCACTCAGTCCACACCCTGTCCCGGCACACCTCAGCTCAAAAGTGCCCTCTCTGGTACCAGGTTAGGGTTAGAAACTCTACCTGCAAGCTCTTTTCTAGAAAGCAAGATTTTATAGGCCTTAGAGAGATTTATACCAATGTATTGCTGTACCTGTATTGATTAATGTGACCAATGCCTGTGCCCATCTTGCAGGTCTGGATCATGTAACTTCACACACCGTCGCTGCAGGCTCAGCCCACTGTGTGTGCCTTACAGGTAGGCATATGACAGTCATTATGCCATGTTCATGTCATATCGGACTAGGGGTAATTACAAGTAGGACGTGGGAATTTTTTGTAGGCTCCAATATCTCCCACTTGGAGTCACTTGGTGAATTGCAGAAGTGTGTCAACACAGGTGACAAACATGGTAGTAAATCCACTGATGTTGGCAACCCAAGATAACCCAAGTTATTTGTTATATTCACACAAATACAATCCACTCTAGTTATGAAAACCAAGTAATATCTGCTGCAATTTGTTTATGATGATTATGTTGATTTTAAATAAATAAAAGTGATTTGGGATGTGGGCAGTCCAGTAAGGTAAACGTGAACACTTCGAAGTTGTATTAACAAGGTGTCATCCTGTTCTCCTTCTGCCGATATGATATGACATAAGGCACATTAATACATGGTGTCTGACCTCCTTTCTGTCTTGTAACTTGACCAATACTACTCAACAATTGTTCTACCTTTCTTTTGCTGCCACTGCTGGATTAAGAGTAATGTTGCTTTTGTGTTATGTGCAGGAGGGGGGGATGTGTTTCTGTGGGGAAGCAATAAGCATGGCCAGCTGACCACTACAGACCCCTTCTTGTCCTCTCCCACTCTTCTCAAGCGCTCACTACTGGATGGAGAGAGAGTTATCCACGTGTGGAGTGGCTGGACACACCTTGTTGCCAAAACAGGTGAGACATAATATTGCACATTATGTCTATGCTGACCAATTTACAGTTTTTCTCAGTCGCTTTGGTACATTTCTCAGATCAGAATTGAAATTCTCAAAACTACTTGTTCAACCCCCACATCATCTAGTCACTTGTGCACATCATAAAAGCAATTTCTCTCTTTTGAACAAATTGCAAATGCTTTGGCACATTCATGCATGTGATTATGTACAGTTGTCTGCTGTTTCCTACATTATCAATCACTCATGTCATGGTGATCAAAATGTATTATATTAGTTCTCTGTTGAATAGTCTTACCCCCCAAAACATCTAGGCATTAGCTCATTGCATAAGTCATTACATGCAAAATGGTTGAACCGGTGGTCATAATCTGTCGAGCATATTTTCTATACATTTCTATTTTCTATACATTTCTATTAGACTTGTGTCCTGAACTGATGAATTGCTCTCAGGTGAATCTTGACTTTGTTCTCTAAAATAGCCCAGAGGTGCATCTCATCAACCTTCAATTGGCAAGCATATATAGACAGAGCACAACACAGTGTTACAATTTCTCACAATGGAAGAACAACAAGGAAATGAACAGGATCAACAGCCGGGAATAAGAAGAGGAGTAAGGCTGCGTAAGGGTAGGGAGGCAAAACAGAGGAAGCAGTAGAAGAGGCCAAGGACATAGGCACGTTCCCGATGAAATAAGGGCCACAATTGTGGACCATGCTCTCAATCATGGCCTTACAGTGGCCGAGGCTGGTTGAAGGGTGCAGCCGAATGTTGGGAGAACAACCGTGTCCTTACTTACTTACTGTAATGCTTCATATTACAGTATTCCACTTGCATTTTACAGTATACAGTAAATATACTTTATACAGATACATACTGTACATATATTGTAACATACACACGTGTACATATATACAGTGTGTATGTATATACTGTATATACACTGACATTTTTTGAAATCTTACTCAATCTTGTGTTTTGCATTACTGTATTTTTCCCACATAGGAATGCAAGACTACCTCACAGGGGTGGCAGAGGGCCCCTTTTCACACCTCAACAGGAGGAGACTATTTGTACCATGGTCAAATCAAATAATGCCATTAGACTAAGGGAGATACAGAGTGCCATTATAGAAGACAACAATGTCTTTGAAAACATCCAATCTGTTAGCATCTCAACTATCGACAGGATGCTGAAAAGGCCCCAGATGAGCATTAAACAGCTGTACCATGTACCACAGACAGGAACGTCAGGAGGTGTAGAAAGACTGCACTGTAATTCCTTATACAGAGCTGCATGTACAGTTCTGCCTAATGGGTGTCTCCTATGTTTACATTTCTAATTTTGTATTTTTTTCCTTTGTGCTATGCAGTGCTGTAAAACAGTCTTTGTCTTTTTCTTTTCTGTATCGCAATGACATGGTCTGTCAACAAATTACAGTACAAACAGTAATCAATCTCTCACATACAGTAATGTGTAACTTTGTACTGTTGAAATTGATATATGCCATACAGAAAAAGTGCAGCCTTGAGCATTTTCAATCATTGTCATCAAAA
>OOFE01048408.1:0-11651 GCA_900323365.1 Monocentris japonica
AACTCTGGCGGTGCTCTGTAGACCCTACGACCCCCCCCACCCCACACACACACACACCTACCCGCACTATGAACACTTTATCGCATAGGTGCAATATAGGCCACTTGGCCAACTGGACTACCTCACACTGCATTTCTGCACATGTATTTAGCAAAGCTAAATTCGGCTTGCTTGTTTTATTATGTTTAGTTAGATGTTTATATTTTTGCTTAGATGTTTATACTGCTCTTGTGTTTTTCTTTTTTTAAGTACTTCTATTTTATATATTTATAAAATAGAAGTTTTCTTTTTTTTTCAAGTGAGACCTGGCTAAGAAAGCAGCATCATGACAAACAAAACGTTGCAGACCAAGGATCAGTCACATAAGAATTACATAAGATCAAAATACAATCAAAATCACATAAAAAAGAGGAGAAAGTAAATAAAAAATCTTCTGTGTGAGCTGTGTAAGAGAAAACAGCTCTTTCAGCTTTAAATCATTTTGCAGTGAATTCCATGGTGTCAGTGCCCGTTCTCCCGATTAGAGCATCAACTCAATAAGCTGTGCTGTTGGCTCAAGTTCTTTTTGTTTCTTAATAAAGAAATCATGCACCACAGATTCAGAAAATAAATTGTACAACAGTCGAAAAACTCTGCTGCAACTTTCACGTTGCTCACACAATCCACGAATACAAGGTTAAGCTGTGCGCATAACAATGTATGTACAGTAAATTGCCTATGGCACTTTGCTTTGAATTTTTTTCTGCACTCCATTTCTAGATCCTGACATTACAGCTGCTCCGTTGTAGCATTGGCCCACACATTCACTGATATCAATATTGCACTAACCGATTATGCTTTTGATACTTGCCAGGAGTGAATCAGCTGGAGTGAAATATAAAAAAATCCTGTTTCCTGTTTCACTGAAATCTGTTCTTTTTTAGTGATGTCTTTACTCTCGTCCACCATGATAGATGATAAATGTTCCGCCTCCCAAACTTCTTTGCTGATTTCTTTTCTTCATATGTGCCATTACAGAAAAAACTTCATCTTGCATATCATGGTAGGTATACATTGTTGGCTAAAGTCATGGCTGGAGAGACGTTATCAACGCGGGCTGAGATTAATTAGCTTTGGGTAAGCTAGTAACTTACATTGTATTGACCCAGAAAGGAGGAGATAAGTTGTGTTGATGTTGTTGCAATTCCTATTGGTCACCAATAGAGGTATGTAGAGGTCATACTGATTATTTTAAATAGATACGCGTTATGATAATTAATATAACTTTTTAATATAACACCTCACTGTAAACTGGGTTTTCATTGACTGTTGGTGGTGATCCATGTTCTGAACCTTGCAGATGTCGGGATGTAAATATCAAACATATTTTATATTATCAGGAAGGATCAGATCAGCCTTTTCAGGTTGAATATGTACACCTCTCACACCACCAGATAACCACTGGTGTTGGGACAGACAAATCTGGTGTAAATGGACCCGATAAGACTCGAGCGTGTCCTCAGCCTCAGACAGATTCCTTGAGGAACTTTTGCCTCAGAAACTGTTCCTGTCCTTTCAAAAGCGCCTCGGAGAACAGGCACACAGAGAAAGACATCAAGAGAAAGGCAGAGAGGCAGACAGAGATAGAGAGTAACCACAACTCCTCAGACCTGACATCAACGCAGTGATCCCTGCACCAGCGGCAGGCCCCCTGCCTCATAAAGTATACACAAGGAACCTAAAAACAGCAACAACAAAAACAATGCCATCGCTCAGAGAATCTTTCCGCTGCACTGCAGCCTCAACACACACCATAAAGCAGATTTATTGACATGTCGCGCATAAGTAATTGCTTTAATCAGCGCAATCTTATCGCCCAACGAGGAAGTCGTGGCGCACAAAGCGGAATCGTTCATCCTGCTGTTGTTTGTGGCCTTGGGCTGGCGATGGGGGAAGCGGGGAGCAAAATTGAATTGGGGAGCTGTGATAATAAAGCTGATTATAATGCGCGGAATAAACCATTTAGATGTCGACATTATTACAACAGCTGCTCCTAATTAATTACATCCTAGGGAAACGTTTATATTGTCAGAGGAGAAAACACACATGAGCATTGGGCATGTACACTCGCAAACAAACAGTCAGAGATATCTACAGTAAATAAACCATTTAGCGAGAATCCCACGCATCTAATATCCCTGCTTCTCCATAGTGACTTTACCATTGAAATTCACCCTGGACACCCAGGACAGTCACCCTGTCCTGTGGAAAATTGCTCTGCTTCAAGCAACCACACGAGACAATGGACAGTTTCAAACCACCATACGGGACAATACACAAGTAGATGGTTAAGGTTAAAGGTGCTGCATGTTTCATTTTACCGTAAATGAATCATTTGCACATTCATTTTGAGACATTAATATGAAACAAACAAGACCATCACTGAGAAGATTGTCAGCCTCTACTGGCCTCTATACTGCATTACACTGCACCGGGTTACATTTGGTGGAAAATCTGCTTTATTGCTTTATAGCACTAAGATATTTGTTTTACAGCACAAAACAGGAAGAGGGCGCTGTTCTTCCAGTACAAATGGAGATAAAGCTTTCAGTGTTTTGGGAATGGCAGATGGCAGATTGAGTGAAAGGCTGATGGAAAGATCACTTCCAACATGTTCATCCTCTTCAGTAAATCCAAAGACACCAAGTAGGGGGAGGGGGGACAGGAAGCAACAGTGTTCATGGGAAATGTAGGCTTGATTTTGAGAAAACACTAGCATTTACAATGCCACTGGTGTGAAATAGAGGCTAATTTGGTTACATACCAAGTTACCACAGTTAATTTGACAATGATGATGTGTCTCATGTAGCAGCAATTAAAGTTAAGCATTGACATGTATTAGTGAGCATTACGGAATGAATGTAGTCAATAGAGGGTTCTCATAAGTACAGTAATAAAAATTCTTAGTGTGATCCTCAGTGACTATTTTTAAATGCAACCTGATTCATATCCATATTAACACTTCGGTCAGGCTACAGTATTGCGATTAGCCTCAGCCAGGTGTTACCTTTCTGAAAGCCCATTCAGTGGTACAATTTTTTCTGATATCTGTATGTGAATGACTGATCACATCAGAAAACTCAGATCTAATCTAATCCATACACCAAATCGTAATGTGGCAATTTTTTTTAAATGGTTGCTTGCTCAAAAACATTTGCTAAAATGTCCTCATAATTGCAAAAAGGTTTTTGCACTTGCTCAAAGCAGATTTTTTTTGGGGGGGGGATAAATTATGCAGTACATAGCGATCAAAGCACATCGAATAAACAATGGCTTGACATAATGGTTCAGTTTCATTGTTCAACAATTCAAAAATGGTCTTAAAATGTTGCCTGTAAAGTCCTTTGAGGCTTGTTCTTGATAAAGGGCTATATAAATAAACTTGACTTGACTAGTTGGTGCATTAGAATATAATTGTCTCTGTCGTGGTTGTATGACAATTAGCTGGTACATCAGAATATCACCAAGTGCTTTTCTGTGTTTTCAGATGATGAAATATGTCCAACATTAGCCGACACTTAAAGCACTGGACTACAAAAATGTTTACCTTACATTACATTAGATAATGCTGTTTGGCAATAGGCACTTAATGCACTTACTCCTATGCTAACATGTAAAAGGTACTGTAAGTTAACCAATGAGCCAATTACTCAAAAGGTTGGTGTAGTCCTACAATAACAACTTGCCCAATACAATTCAATATTAACCAATTATTAAAAGACTTTGCTTTTTTCTTGTGGATGTGTTTTTCCTAAGTCAAGGAAGTGTATTTTTTCACTTCAACGCAGCTGATGGAAGCACACCTAGTTCACTTTTTTTTCTTTTTTGCAACATTTTAAAATTTTGTGTGAAATTCACTTGACAGTTGGATGGAAACACAGCAGATGTAGCTGCCGCCACTGTGATTCTAAGGGCTCTATTTTCGTGATGGTGCTTGGCAGATGGTGGTGCTTTGTTATTTTGGTGACTGTATTCCTCCTGTACAGGAGGTGTGCCAAGCGCCTCTGGTCATGAAATTACCAAAGATCAGTCGCCATGCCCCATGCCTTTGTGCTTTGCACCATGTGCCATTGATTCCCAAAAATAGAGCCTTAAGTGTGATTCTGTGTGTGTGTGTGTGTGTGTGTGTGTGTGTGTATTGCCTGCCATATCAGAGCAGGTTCTCTATATGAGTAAATATGTGATGACTGCCAGTGCACTTACACACTCTTTCTCCCCTATCCTCATCTCTTCAACCAGATTCATCAGTGCCTTCTCCCCTCAGTTGGCTCATCGCTATTCCTACTGCTTGCAGGACACTGCCTCACCACCTGACAGGACGCGTGATTGCTTTAGACACCGTCCTAGATTTTGCATGCAGCAGCTGCATCATTGCACAGCCTTAATGTCACCGAATGTCCTGGGATTCTTTCATCTTTACACACATGCACGAACACGTGCACACACACACACACACACACACACACACACACACACATATACTGTATATCAGAAGAGATGTTCTGATGGTAGTGGGCAATGGTTATATGATGTACGTGCACTACCACATATTGCCCTATAAACACATACATTACTATACTATGCTACACATTACTATACTTGTGAGGACCTTCCAGTGACTGCCTTCATCAACTCTCAACTTGACCCTAACCCTTGCCTAGATACACCAGGTTTTTGGGTCAATTTAGCTGTTAAAGTGATGAGTACATAGACCAATTTCATTCATGTGTCCCTGGTAGATTGAAGAAGACTGATCTTTTATTTAGTCATGTTTTTATTATATGGTCTGTAGGTTCATACATTTAAAAAAATGAAATATCATTAACCCAATATAGATGATGTAACCAGGTTTATTTATTTCAGGTGAGCATCCATGCATTCATCTGCTGCTCAGTGATGTTTAGCTGTGCTTTCTCCCATAGCCCACCTAGTTCAAAACATTGAAATGTTATTTTTTTTTTATCATATTTTGTATCATTTGTATCATATTTTGTGTAAATCTCCTACTCAAAACTACCAGAAATAGCTGCATATTGTTTGAAATTACTCACTACTTAAGAGCTTTACTTACTACTTTAGAGCTCCCACGTTCTCTTTTTCTCTCTTTTGAGATAATGTTAATGAACTACTATCACTCAACATAGTGTATGCTAAAGTGTTAGCATGGAGCATACTATCACTGAACATAGTGTATGTAAGTGTTAGCATGGAGCACCAGAGCCAATGATCTACCAAGGACACATGGCTGATTTTGGTGTCTATGTTGACCAAGATGACCAACTATCACCTTTGTAATTCGCTTTGGTTAAAAGCGTGTGCTAAATGACTGTAATGTAATGACCAGTGAGACAGTCCTCCTTGTGTAATCCTTTAACCCTGAACCCACTTCCTAACCTTAACCGTAGCCATTACTCTAAATAAAACCTAATCATAATTCTAATCTTAACCCTAAATCCAAATCATAATCCTAAATTAGCCCCTTGGAGAAGTGAGGACCAACCAAAATTATTCTGAAGGTGTACAACTGGTTCTCACAAGGATACAAGTACAAGAACACACACACTTTTTCTTGTGGAAACCTCATATCTCCACTTTTGCTGTTTATGAATTTGATTGTAATAGACAGCTACCATTGCCTCACATGTATCAAAAATGTTTCATGACACTGGGATGCATGGTCATAATGACATTGGGCTGTAGCTGTTATATGTTGCTCTAAATGTTCATTACTCCGCAATGGCTTGTCCAATTATGCTAAAATTTGGGAACCGTTGTCGCTTTGTGATGATAGCTATGCTATCAATGTTAAAGTGATACATAAAACATTATGGCTGCCATTTTGTTTGATTGAAAAACACGTCTTTTTCTATTCCTCCTAGGCCGTTCATTTTACTCTCCCAAAACATATTGTGTGGCATCTAGAAAGCAACATCTTTAAATGTTTGACACAGAAAGTCGGTAGGTCAAACCATGTGACCACGAGATGCAATCGAATTTTGAAGTTGTCAACAAGAAGTCATGCATTTCTCATTAACACAGTTTCCGATTTGCACCAAACTTGGACACACGTCTTTGCTACATGATAAAGAGTTTCGCAAAGTTTTGAGTCATTTGGCCGCACGGTGGCGCTATCCTCCTTTGAACTCCATTCATTTTGCAATAGCTTCTTTCCTGATTGCTGTTCTATGATCCTTTATATCTTATTAAGTTATAGTCATAAAGAATTTGAGGAAGGCTTGTGAGACCCAGGAGAGGGCCGTCCATCAATTGGCGGTTCCCCTAAACCCTGTCCCTTTCCTAATTGGCCATTGTTTGATCCTTCATAACTTTTGCATAGTTTGCCATAGAGAGTTGGCAGATGCCTCATTAGACTTAAGGAGAGGGCTGTCTATCTATGGGTGATGCCCGGAAACCCAGCCCCTTTTCTGATTGGCCATTCATTGACCCTCCACCCCATAACTTATGTATCATTTGTCACAGAGTATTGGGGTATGGCTCATTGGACAGAGTACTAAGCTATCTATTGCAAAGCAGGGCTCTGTTGCCAAGCCTGATTGGCGATTGTTTCAGAGAGTCGGGGGACAACTCCTTGAGCTCAGGATAGGGCCATCTGTCAATGGGTGAAACTCTGAGGCCCCGCCCCTTTTCCTTATTGGTCGTTTTTGAAAACATCAACAGCCAATCAGATTTCTGTGCTTCCTCATTTCTCTATAGATGTGATTCATTTTGTTTCATGAACAATGGGTGAAAGGTTAATTACAGCCATTCAAAGCTTCCCAGTTCTCTACAACTTTTATTTGAAAGATGACAGGAATAAATGTCTCAAAAACAATGCTTGGAGAATGGCTGCATCCATTGTTGGTGTCTGAATGAAAGCTCTGAAGTCCTTTTATTCTGTTCATTTTCGATTAATGCTATCGTATTAGCGCTTATGTTATAAAAAGCAGTGAAAAATACATGATTTGACTTTGACTTTGTAGCTGCAGACCACTACATAGATGCAATTGGAGCCTCTTGCACACAGTCGGTCAGAGTAGAGTGACCCATCAACCAAGCTGTACAAGCAGTAAGAGTGTATGAGCAGAGAAATCCTCATTCAGAATGACGCAGCAAGCATAGCAATCCCAATGTAGAGCCCACACATTCACACAACCCAACACATTCACAACACACCATCACAGGAAAGTGGAAAATGTAAAACTGCTCCCTCCCTCCATCTCACTGCCTCTCGCTTGCTATTTATTCAGATATGAAAATCACAGCATAGCAGCTAATTGATTCAGCGCTCTGCCAAGAGTGTGTTTCCTCAGTCAGAGAAGTCTCGCAGAAAAGCAATCTGTTTGAGTGTATGTATGTGTGTGTGTGTCTATTAAAAGTATTCCATGTGTGAGTATGGGTATGTACAAGCAAGTTAATGTGAGTTTGAGCACACTTATAGATGTCTCTGGATTTTGGTGATGTGTGTGTGTGTGTGCACGGTTGTGAATGTTGCATGTGTGAGTGCATGTTTTATCGTGTAAAGAGCTTTTATGAATTATTGATACTACATTCTCTTTTCAGTGCTCCAGATTTGCTCTCTAATTATAATCTCTAGGGATCAAACCTGTGAACTTCTATCACATTCACAGGGACACTGCTTTCACTGGCCCTGCCATCGTCTAATCCGAGCTGGAAAGCCGGGAATCTTTCCCCAACACCACCAACCCATCCACAACATCATACAAACTAGAATGAGAGAGAGAAGAAGAAAGAAAGTAAGTAGCCAAGCGAGGGAGACAGAAAACAGACAGGGTGAGTAAGAGAGAAAACGAGAGAAACATAAGAGAGGGCAGAGAAAGAGCAGAGTAAGACGGTGAAAGAGAGAAAGTAAAAGAGAGGGAGGGCCAAAGAGGAAAACAAACTTAAAAGATGTTTTGATGAAGAAGGTCAGGTGAAGATGCTGAAATAAACACAACCATGAGACAAAAAAACACTGTTTTTTAATGATGTGTATCCATCAAGTGCTGAGAGAGTGTGGTGTCGTTTTTGAGGATCTGGGAGGACAGGCCGAATTAATTCAGCAAGGAAATAGAGGCACTGAGTGCGACGGGGTGGTAGTCATTCAGGCACGCTGCATTGGTCTGCTTGGGTACTGGGATGACGGTAGAGGTCTTGAAGCAGGTCATGTCAGGGTGATGGTTCGTTTCTGGACCCAAAATGCAGACACCGACAAGGGGAGTAGGAAAAGAGGATTTAATGGTGTAGCGAGGGAAGAGGTTGGGGCTGGGTGGAGCTGGGGCAGACAGGCAGGCGAGAGGGAAGCTGGCAGGCTGGCAGGTTGCGGCGAGGAGACACGGGGAAAGAGGCGTTCAGGGGATCCTGGGACACAGGAAAATGCGGATAGAATAGCAGTGACAAAACACAGGGAAATAACTCTAGTACTGAGAGACAAGAGTGGCCGAGAGAGCGCCTACCACGGTAGTTGGCCTGTATTTATTCATTTTTTTTCATTATTTTATTTTATTAAAGGACAGATGCAAGTCATACAGTGTACAATTACAGCAACATTTTTCCTTCCATTTTCTTTACTTCAACAAACATCCTTGTATGTTATATTTTCAAGTGCATCGGGTGCCACTCTGAGCGTGAGCCTTATCACAGGTAGCCGTCCATTTATCAAATAGGGGTTGCCATGTTTTCAGGAAGATATTATCTCTGTTAGTAAACTTATAGCAAAGTCTCTCCATATGAAGCACATTCCCCAGATCCCTGAGCCACTGCTGGAATAGAGGGCTGGCCTCTGACTTCCACTGTTGTAGGATAAGGCGTTTGGCCAACAGTGTACAGAGGGAAATGGTTTGCCCCTCATATTTATTGATGGAAGGATTAACTACCACTGATCCAAAGATAGCAAGTAGGAGATCTGGTGCGATAGTTTTATTCAAGGCCTTGGATATATTGTCAAATACAACAGTCCAAAAGGAATTAGCTTGGCCTGTATGCTGGTGTCACCACAGGTGGTGCACTCTTCAGGGCTCTTCAGGATTTAAATATTTTCAATAAACCTGTACATGAATTTTAATTAAACCCTACTTCTGTTATCAATGATAGTGAATAGATGAGAGCGCAATCATCTTTTCTCTCCCTCCTGCTACTCCCAGATAACACCACACTGACCATATTCATAGCCATAACTAACCAGTATCCTTGCCCTAGAGACAATAGCCTTACTTTCTAAAATCACTGGTAGGTGTGAACAAATAGTAATATATACAGTGAAATGAAAAGCCATGTGAACAGCAACACACTTTTATTGTTTTGGCTCTACGCTCTTATTACTTTGGATGTGAAACAACACAATAACTATCAGGCTAACAGAACAGAACAGATTGCCAGCTTCAATTTGAGGTGATTTTCAGCAGACCTTCACCCATTTTAGGGTGCCAAAACTATTTGGACAGATTGATATTATATTCATCTCAGTATGTAGTCAAAATGTTTTCCTGTTCAATGATTTCTAGATGTCTGAAACCAATAAACCTCACCAGTCTCTTGATATATTATTGTCAGGTTCTCTTTCCAGCCTTTTTGCTTTTCATTGAATCTCTCTGAGAATTCTGCTGTTACTCTGCCTATAGGCAGAGTGCCTCATAGAGTGTAAAGCATAATATACACCAAAACAGTCAATATAAAAAAATCAAATCATCAATTTTCAGATTTGGACTTAACAGGGAATGGGTTTGTGAGGGGAACATTTGCTCTAGGTCTATTTAATGATTATACAGTGGTGGATGAATGTATTTAACATGAACAGTCATTCGCTGTGAGAAAAGAAACAGTGCTGACTTCAAAAGCACATTCAGTTTTATCTTACTGTCTTTTCCAGCCATCGAGAGATTTTGCCTGCCACCTGATGCTAAAGTTACATACAGGGACAGAAGTTGATGCAGAAATATTCAGCAACCTTGTTGGACAAGGCAATGTGGTGCTGACAGTTTTCTCAAATGACGGTGAGATATAAAGGCAGGTATAATCAAGCACTGTCCCTCCAGAATAAAATTATTTACATTTTTTTCTGTTCCTTTTAGAATTTTCTGATTGCTCCTTGTCTTCTGCTTCTGAGATGTCTGACTCAAGCTTCAGCTCAAGTGCATCAACTGTAATCGTAGATGAGGTCCCTAGCAAGAGACAAAGAATTGAGGATACACGTGATGCAGTGTCTGCTAAACAGGTTATAACAAAGCTCTATTCTCATGAGTTTCTTAACACTAACATTTTTTCACTCTGAGTCTCTGGAAAAGCTGTTTATCACCATTTTTTGTATTCTCATGTTTTTGTTTTTTATTAGTTGATTGAAGCTGTGCTAAGAGGCAAGTCCGGTGGTGAAGAAGTACTACAGGAGTACCAAACTACAGAAACCCTAACAGATGCCACAAGAAGACAAATGGTTAACATACTGGTGGCTCACATGGTTGATAATCATGGGTATGTGTGTTTCATATTCTTTTTAGTTGTGCCAAATAACTGCACAGCCATTGCATACATTTAGATTACTAACTTAATATCTCCTCTCAGGCACCTCCCCACTAAAGCAATCAGAGAAGAGTATGCTCTTGGGATAGTGATGCTGTTCCCTTCCCTCAAGGATCCATATGCCAAGAAAGGCTATGTAATAATCCTTATTATAAATAATAATAAATTATTATTGTTTGCATGACACTTTAATGTCATACTAGCATGTTGTGACATTAAGCTGTGTGCATGACATTGACATTTGAATTCTCTTAGATTTGTTATGAGCCGAGTATAACAACGCATTTAATTTTTTTCATTTCAGGAACACTTCTATGATGCTGCAAGCAGCACAGGATACATTTCTTGGCGTCTGAAAACAGTCCAAAGGAAGATTCGTCGAGGATCTGCACTGCCACCAAATAGCTCTGTTGACTTTTCTCCAGGAGGCCCAAATTTCCAAAGGACTGTTAATGTTGAAAGCCAGCTCGATGGGGATGCTTGCCAAGAGGCCATGTCTTTGCTCAACCATACCACAGACAATTCCCTGATTTTCCAGAAGATGAGAGAGACCTTTCAGCACCGTCAGAAGCTTGTTAATGACCCAGGCAGAAGTGTTGATATCCTCTCCACCTTCCCAAGATTCCTGGATACAAAAGGATTGGTAAGTTTGGAATGAGATGTTTAGAATGGTTTGAAATTTGAAAGTATTTCCTGTAGTAGTAGTTTAATATCTTCTTTCTTAAAGGTGGATCAAGACTTCACTCTCCTATTTGATGACGAAACATCCTCCAGGCTGCTTCAGAAATGGGATGTGTTCTTCAAGCCAAATGTCATAAAAGAGGCTAAGCGGCTCACTTCAACACCAGAGTTGCGTCGCTTGGTGCAGTCAGCAGAAAGTCCCCCAGGAAGTGATCTTGATGAGGCAACAAGTGAGTTGTATTTGTTTTGCTTGTTTTAAAGCATTTGCTATAATTGCAGTTACAGTTGCTTCATTCATTATTTTCATGACTATATGATTAAAATTAGGAAACGAGCACCTGTGAGATAGTTTTTTACTAGATTTAATTTGTTTATTCTGTGTATCTCTGAAAGTTGATCTGATTTTTGGGATAAATATG
>OOFE01048409.1:0-25157 GCA_900323365.1 Monocentris japonica
CCTACTTAACTGGCCGGGACTATTATGTTGCATTAGGCAATTTTTTTTCCTCAGAACAACAGGCCACGGGGTGCCCCAAGGCTCAGTTTTAGGTCCCCTTCTAGTCAATTTGTACATGCTTCCACTTGCTGACATTATTAATAAATACAATATTTCCTTTCATCAATACGCTAACCGATATGCTGATGATTACCTCATTACAGTGTGTCGATGAAATTACTCTGTGGATGTCTCAGAAGTTCCTACAACTAATCAAAGACAAGACTGAAATTCTGGTTATTGGAAATGAAACACAGAGGCAGAACGTATTGGTTCATCTTGACTCTCTCTCTAAATCATAAAAACCATGTCAAGAATCTTCTTTGATAGTGATCTCAGTCTTATGCACCACATCGGTAATATCTGTAAAACAGCATACTATCACCTGCATAACATCTCCAAAGTGCGTGGGATGCTCTCCCCAGCTGACTGTGAGAAACTTGTCCATGCCTTTGTGTCATTGTCAGGGACCAGGCTGGTAGACCAGAGAGACACAGGTGGTTTTTTGAAAAATGTTTTCCTTTTATTTACAAAAAGCAAAAAAAAAAAAAAAATACTCTTGATAATAATTCTGGGCCCATGAAAGAGGTCAACATAACAGAACTAACAGAGGAGAACTAAAAATCACAAACTGATACATGGGGGAAACATATGTAGTGGCTGATCAGGCCATTCAGACACACAGGGGGATAGACTGTGACATAACCATTTGAACAAACTATACTAACCAAAAACCAAACTAGAAAAAAAAAAAAATCAAACTCGAAATTGGCAATCACCACCATTTAAGCAGGTCTGATGGAGCTGGGCCTCCTTTTGTTGGCCAGCCAGACAACTCTAGCAGCAACCCCCCACCCCCAGGAACTGGTAACTCAAAGAAAACCAGATTAACTTCATAAAGATTAAATAACTTGAGTTAATGAAACTAATATAGCAAAATTGACAAAGAGTTAACTAAATGTGTGCACTTTAAATAGCCAACTGTGCTGTCAAAAATTGCTAATAAAACTGAGTATGTTATATAAAACCAAAACCTATGTGTCCAGTTATTTATCTGTTTGTATATGTACATTTTGTGTGTCATGCAAAAGAAAACCAAAAAAAGTAAGAAAGTTATGTCCTTTGATTCAGTGTGTGGCTGCTGGTGTGGCCATCAGTCATCAAGATTTGACTACTGTAACACTCTCCTGTGTGGTCTACCAAAAAACTCCATAGCAGCTCTACAACAAGTCCAAAATGCCGCCGCCAGGATTCTCACTCGTACAAGAATGAGGGAGCACATCACTCCAGTACTTAAAACACTTCACTGGCTGCCGATAGCTTTTAAAATTGACTTCAAGATTCTCATTCTAGTGTTTAAGTGCCTTCATAACCTTGCCCTTCCTATATCAGTGACATGATTGTCAGATATGCTCCAAATAGATCCCTCAGGTCAGCAAACAACAGTCTACTGTATATTCCCGAAATGCGTCTGATTAGTGGAGAATCATCCTTCAGCCACTATGGACCTGAACTCTGGAACTGTCTTCCAGAAAACCTGAGAGCAATTGATACCTTTTTAAAAACATTTAAACTGGCTTTTAAGTAGTCTATTGGCTCCATCTGTGCCCTTTTTACTGCTCGCTCTGCTGCTGCTCTTTTACTCAATCTTTTAATTTTCATGTTTTGTTTAATCCTGTCTGTATTTTATTTTTATTGTTGTGGAGCACTTTGTGTCTGAAAACACATACTAGACAAATACTTATTGTTAGCAAACGGACAGCTGGCATCGGTCTTCCAGAACCATCTCTGATGACCCTCACTCATGAGGCCAAGATGGGCCAAGATAGTCTTGATTGTGTGGTAGTTGTTTTTTGCGAGAAGACCAACCCATTCCTGTTCTGGCCACCCACATGCCACTGCCGACCCCTTGCATGCCTGGGTCATCGGATGCCGACCTTTTTGACAGGATGAACTGAGCCATGTGGGATGGAGGGGAGCACAGTTCGCGGGCAGGGGTGGCCAAGCGCTGCAGTAGCTCACGCAAGAGAGCCCGATCTTTAGCCTGGGCACCTGCCATTTCCAGCAGTGCCTGGTTCTGTTGATAGCCTGTCTCTGCTGCAGCACAGCGAGTCCATTCTGTACATGCCCCAGTGTAAATTCAACCTGTTACTGTCTGTCCACCCTTCAATGTGTCCCTCTTCAGGCGCCAAGTTCCATGGTTGTAGTATTGGAATGAGTGGTTCTGGACACGAGGTGTAGGCACACCGTTTTCATTGTCACACACACAATATAACAGCCTGTTTGCAAAGAGTTTTCAGTTCATGAGATCCATGTGTCTGGTCAGTGTGCGCCATTCAAGCCAAGAGACAGCATCTATACCTGAATAATCACTAACTCACTGCAGCTGTCTGCTGAGGCAGCAGAGGCACTCCTGGCTCTCCGCGTCCTGCCACAGTGTCTATCTTATGACTGTCTACATATCAGAGAGCGCCGGCAGGTGATTTTCAACAAAAATCTTTTGCTTTGTTTAATTGTAAGATGTGTCTAGGGGAAATCATGCTAGACACCTAGCCACTAGTAAACCAGTAGGCGGTCTTGGTTAACCTCCGCTTTGGCTCCCTATTGTATTGTATAGCCGTATCCAAGATGCCATAGACTGTATATACAGTATCTTGAGTAGGCCTAAAAAGGAGAAAAAGCATGACTAGGCGAAGGGTAGACCATTGTGGCCACACCTCCAGGCATACGCACTTAAAAATGTTAAAGCTGAGGGAAACATATGGTGCTGTGCCCTAAAATGTTAGCTAGCATGGCGGATATTGTTTTGGTCTGACAAAGATACTTCGCTGATAATTCGACCACCTCAAGTGGTCACTCTTTGAATCTGCGTAACACTATATAAGTATAAGTAATATCTTGGAGATATTGGTGTAAAAAGCTGTGGGGAAAGCCATAGCTTTCTTGAGGTTATGGCCCACCATCCATGTTATGTTTTGACCCTCCATGTGAACTCCATGTTTGGGCACACTCACTCTCAGTTTTGTCTGAATTCAATTGTTTTGGACATCCCGTCCTTGACATCTGTTAAACAACTATGCAGAGAGGCCAGCTTATTTAGTTCGCTCAGCTTGACTGAGAGGTAGAGCTGGGTATCATCTGCATAACAGTGAAAGGAGATTAATTAATTAAATGATCTAAAGGGAGCATATACAGGGAGAATGACATTGGCCCAAGAATTGAGCCTTGTGGCACATCACATGTGATCGAGGAGAGAAAAGAGGAGTAGCCATCAATGGACACAAGAAATTTCCTATCAGTCAGGAACCAATTTAGCACGGTTCCTTAAATATCAATCCACTGCCTCAATCTATTAGAGGGAACATTGGTTGTAAATGCTCCCCTAATGTTATTTTTTAGATTTGACTTCAAGATAAATTTCTGCAGATTTTTGTTTGATCTGTGATTGCCATTGTAATGATAGAAACTGCCAGATCAAATTTTGGACTCATTTTGGCTAATGTACAGAGAGTACGAGACCTTGCTATACCCAATCAACACCCATGATTAATATATGTTACTAATTTATTATCAATTAATTTCTATGTAATTCTTGTTTTTGTGGGTTAATACAGGCGCACAATACATTAAAACGTCATAATATGTTTTATAATATTATTATAAGAAGAAGAAGAAGGACCACTATGTTCGTCAATAAGGGTTTTATGTTGAAGGTTGTGACCGGAAGCCCTCTATTGTATAGTGGCTAACTTGACACTTATCAGGCTGCTCGTTGAATATCCATGGCAGTGCCGCTGTGTGGCAGAGGGACAGTCTCCTGCTGGCTCCAATTACAATGATAAAACACACCGTCCCGTTGCTCCGCTGCGCTTCTGCTCGACACTTTAACTCACTGTGGATGTTATCTGTCAAATTGGACCTTCTGCTCCTCTGTCAGTAAGTAACCTTAACATCACTCCGTTGTTTTTCCAGCCTGGAAGGACATGTTTTGACAATATCACTGCCATGTCTTGATCTGCTGTGGAGGTTTAGCCTAGTAAATCCTCTTTGCAAACCTCAATACAGCGATGGAAAAGTGGACTCTGGCGCAGTATACACATTTTACATTAAGATGGGTGGAATAGGTAAGATTTTTTGTCTTGAACCTCAAATGTTTTTGGTTGAATGTTGAATATTGGGAATCACTGACCGAGGCCTTCTGGTTGACAATTCACTGTCCGGAGCACCTTGTCTGTCTGGCTGAGAATAGTTAGCTTCAACCAGCCAGCCGCTAAATCTCTTTTAACCAACGTCTGCAGCTATTTCACCATGCAACAAGCTATTATACGGCATTTGGACGACATTTAATATGGTTTAAATTAATATTTGACACTTCCGAGTTGGCTTGTAGCCGAGGAGTAGCTCTAGTTAGCAGCGACTTAGCACCGATACGTGCAGTTCTCGTACGAGGGGAAAGCTAAGCTAAGCTCCCTTCAAAATCTGACAATTTAATGTGAGTTCGCTTATCGGCAAACTTACGCACCTAATGGGAGACTAATTAAGACCATACGAATTGTTAGGGTCTACTTTTAAATTCGGCATACATGCGATCCACCCAGCAGCAGGTATTTAAATAAAATGTAAAGTTTTAGAATTGGTTCGCCTGCTATTCCTTACAATGCTCTCCTACCAAAATACACCGTAAGGGGCGGTAGCGAGCAGAGTGAACCAGTTATAAAAGTTGAGATTTCAATTAAATACAGTTCTGCTTGGATGATTACTGCTTGGATGATTACTTGTATGCCGAATTTACTAGAAAACGACAGTGATTGTAAAACTGTCTTAAGTCACGTTCTACTAGCTATGTACCTTTTGCCGAAGCGCTAAGGAATATAAAATTGTCAGATTTTTGAACTGATAACGGGGTATCGTTTTCTTCATAGAAAATAGAACGTCCCGGGGCTAGCAGCGACCCAACAACGTAAAAGAGCGACCCAACAACGTAAAAGAGCTAGCTGTTCTATGGCCACGAGTAGTAGCTTAGCCTAGCCTGTAAAATATGATTCATCATGACATACACTAGCTAGCCGGTCAGTTAAATACTCATCAGCCGTTATATAGGTAAATATAAAGTTTGGTGAACTATGACCTCCAGTTGGTGATCATTATAACGCAAACAACCACCCATGGAAACAAAATAATTTTCCTAAATTTTGTTTTTCTTGTAAGACCCTATCCTCATTTCAGTGATACTACTAACTACATTACATTCCGTGAATTTACATCGTAAAGATTTTTGTCCAGTTAAAAAGGTGGTAAACTCTATTCTGCAAATACAAATATGTGTAAAGTGATTTAGGGTCCCTGCTTATGAGAATTACTATTTAAGCAAGAGTTGGCGAATAGAGTAACCCCTGGATGTAGGCTGCAGGAAGGGGCGGGGCTAAACGTTGGGCTACACCCCAAGAGTGATTTCATTGGCTGAGTCGGATGTCAAGATTCTTGCTCCAAAGAGAGGAAGTTGGCAAAGTTATTCCAGCATGTTCCTGGTAAACAAACAGCTAGCCACTTATTTTCGCTCACTTTATGTTTGTACGTGAACTGCTCATCAGCTTGCTTACAAATTACAATTTTGATTAATCGGTCCTAAACATAACTGAATTAAAATACACTTTCCATTTTGTATTTCTATCTACAACGCAGCTAGCAACACAGCATTGACAAAAATATAGGCTACCATCAACAGCTACCATCAACATGTACAACTCTGAGAGATGTACGCAACTACACATGCTAGTATCCAGATATAACTGCAGACTGTTGGAAGACATCCTACTGGTGTTTAGTTAGGTGTGTGTGGAAATTCATCATGTTACCCCAGTATTTTAATACTGAATGACAAAGCATACAGGCGATATCTGCATTGAGATTTGTTGGTGCTGCTTAATGGTGCCTGCTGTTATTGAAAGAAGTAGTTTAGTCAAGTGGGGAAACATCATTTTTTGTTACCTGTACATTTGGATATGAATATTTTTTTCACAGTGATTGAGAGCATGCATATCACATTGTTTTCACATGGAACATGTTTTTGATAGATACCACGCAGGGTAAAATGGTGAAATTACCACCCGCCAAGTGCCAAATGCTGGCAGAATTTGTCCTCTACAAATCTATCTATAAATCGATAAGGGTCACCCCCCCTCACTGGCCAGTAACTTTTTGAGACAATGCTTGTTCTCAGACGTTGAAAGTACCCTTAAATATGCTTTCATCTTCAATCAACATCACTATAATTCCATTTATATGGCATCCATGTCTGCATAAGGATGTAGGACAAAGCTGACAATGATGGAGGAGGCATGATGAAGTGACTAGGGTCCTAACTCTGCTTTGACCGACACTTGTCCCTGTCAGCTGGTGCCACTCCCTTCTTCTTCAGCGTGCATATGGTTCCTGACTTGCTGCTTGGCTCCTCCCAGGGTATGCTGGGAAAAAGCAGGCGGCCCAGAGTGAGGCCCATCTGGACCCATCACTAACATCCACCAGTGCAACCCTGGTTACACTGCCCCTGTCCCAGAAGTCTCTTGTGTGTATTTCTAAAAGATTGAATGGGGGGCATTGGTTTGTGGTGGACGCCTTTGGTGGTGGATGTCTTTCAGACTGCCTCTGCTACATCTATAGGGCTTTTTCACTACACACTATGCATCAATCACAGTGCTTTCAATAAAGATCTGTAGCCATGGTAGGAAAACATCCCTAGGGGAGCTTCTCATTTAAATTCTTAGACTGCTCCAGCTTTTGACAGGATTTTTGCCTCCCCTGATTCTCTGTTAACTTAAATGCCAGTTCAAAATATCATTATGATTCCAATGTTTACAAAAGGCTCTGCTATTAATGGAAATGCAGCCAGAAGGTTTACCGAAACAGGATGCAGCTCTTTGTTGAAGCACTGGAAAAAGCAACTCAGTGCTTAACAAATTTTCTTTGATTTGTGAAATGAGATCCATGGATTGTATTTATTTGATGTGTGTACTGTAGCTCTGCAGAGAGCCCACCAGGCACCAGTCCATTCCCTCTGTGTGGCAGATGGCTTAGGAAGGCCCGCTCCATTCATCTTTATTAGTTTTATAGCATGTGTTCAGACAGACGCAGCAGAATCGCACATTCTGCTGAACATTACAGACAGTGATGTGCTTCCGTCTTTCTATCTGTCTCTTCCTCTCGAACTTTCTTCTCCCTCCTTTGTTCCTGTTCCTCTTCTCGAAACCAGGTCATTGAGCAGGAGGATTATGGGTTGTTGGCACAGTCGCAGGCTGGGGTTCATTGCCGGGCACTATGGTTTTTCTGTATACTTATTTGTTACAGATGACCGCCATAATTGGTTCAGGTTCAGTCTTCCCGGATATTTTTGACTCTCTACCTCCGATGACCCAGAACATTTCCCTGCTGCTACATTTTTCACCGCTTTCAGCCTGGATAAGTGGGCCCAAACGCTAATATCACAGGAAATTGCACCCAGTTTCCACTGTCACAGGAAACAGGCAACAAATGCAACCTGTGGAATGGAAATGAGTAGCCTGCACCGCGTAGAAGGGACCTTATAGTTTGTAATGTACTTGGAGCGTCTGACGATTCATAAGTTGGCAAGAGTGGTGGCAGGGAGAATGCAGGGCTGGATCAAGTCTGAATCGGCGTCTTTTATAAAAGCTCATTTGGTGGAGTACGTGGCTCTGGGTGCCAACAGGGAAGAGATGTCAATTAGGATAAAGCATTTTGAGGTGTTGACATTAATCCTTAACCAATGTTAGGCTAGTTAACCATCCAAGGAGTTTAGCAAAGTTAGTTAAAGCATTTGGCACGTGGCGATTTTAGACCTTGACTGTCCCTGATGGTTGCACTGGAAACTACTCTACTTCTTCATTACGGCTTTGCTAAACTAGTACTTTTCAAAGTCAGACGACTGTGTGCTGTTGGTCACTTTTTTTTTTTAAGCTAAACTCCACATAGTGGTGACATTAATTCAGATTTTATTACAACCCCAGAGGGCAGTTGATTTGCAGCAGGTAAATACAAAACCCAAGTACTAAACATTTCCACAAGACGATAATGTTCTTCACATCCATACAAGCCGGTAGAATAGCAGTCTACAGCGAAGTGCTTGAGTGCCAGTGCCATTTTCAGAGTCTGTGCACAATTCAGAAATTGACAATTCAGTCTTATTTTCAGGTTTACAATGTCTTCATGTGACAGCAGAGTAGTTTTTCTATCTGTGATCTATTTATCATTGTCAGCCTGAACCAGAGTGAAGAGTGAAAAGTGAAGAGCTTGCAGTGCAGCAAATCATCAGTCTGAACAGGTGGCCTGAGCTTTTTGCAGGGCCTCTTAAGACTAGGTCACACTAGATGGAGATGGTTTTAACGCTGATTGTCATCCCAGTTGCCATCCCATCCTGACTGTCAGGGTGAGTCTGGACGGTCAGTCAGATTATCCTATAGTGTGAACGAATTCAAGGCTCCCGACGGCTCCAGACCAGTCGGAGCCCGACAAGATGTGTTTTCCAACGTGTTTGATTTGGCCGTTCAGTCTAATTTGCAACTAACGTTAGCCTAACGCAGTGTGAAGCGGCCCAAGACTCACCAAGACTGGAATCTAAGAGTGATCCTGAACAGCCAATGGGAGTTTAGCTTAAGGGGCAAGAGAAAGAGAATGAACCGGAGGAGAAGTCTCTTTTAACACAAATTCCCACTAAACGTAGACAGTCAGTAAGATTCCCAACTCCACTTGCTCCACTCTTGATGAGTTGCTACACTATTTATTTATTTATTTATTTTTTATTTGAAGGAATACGTCAATTCAAATAAAGTAAGAAGTCGCATAGAAAATTCTTCATCGATGTTCTGTTTAAAATACCTTGCTGCATTGGCTTATAGTATGATTGACTGTTTTGGTGCTGTATACCAATGTGTGCAGATAAACACATAGAGAAACTGACTACATCTTGGCTAGCTAGGCTAAAGTAGGGAATAAGTTTAACAATTAGGCGAATGGTTTAGAGGATGGCTGTTTAGGGTAATTGCCTAGGTTCATCATGGTGCATTGAAGTCCTTGCCCATTCACTTAAAGTAGGACTATCTACTGCTTCCTGTCTCCAGCCTTTCATGTTCCCCGCATGGCTGCTAAAAGCCTGAATTGTGGGCCGCAAATGACTCGCTATCATGGGCTCTTGGCTCCACTCCCCGTCACTTCTGTCACATCCTACTGCCGAGGTGTTATTGGCGCCGGAGGTGCATCATGAACAAGGTGTAAATCACCCCGTCTCAATGACCGGAATACTTGTATCAGGGCAGCCTATTTTTTTTTTCTCTGCTCCTGATGACACAGTACCAGCTGTGCGTGGTAGATAAATTGGCTGCATATTTCTGTCTTGACAGCTCTACATTTTTTAGATAATTGCCATTTCCTATTTTATAATTGCTAGTACAAACGTTAATTTCACAGAGCTTTTTGGTCTTGTGAGATGGACTACTTCATTGTAAAGGTTCTCTCATCCTATAAACTTATTTCCTTACTGTTTGCCTGTACTTAATTTCATCAAGGCAAATAGTACATGGCATTGATCAAAACTCAGAAAGTATCACATCAATTCACCAGACAGTTCAGCGTGATGCCTTTGATTGAGGCCATTGATGGTCTCATACAGAAAGACCTCAGCCATCTTTAGTGAGATTCCAATAAATGTAGACCTCAAACCATGTGCCATGAAGGGTTGATAGTCGGCAGGTTTTTATTCCAAGCAATAAAGGTGAACTCAGTTGTAGTGTTTGGTTGGAATGAAAACCTGCAGACTATCAGCTCAATGGCACATGGTTTGAGACCCCTGATGTAAACTGTTTTTACTGGGCTTTTGCAAAGTGGTCTACACTGAGGGATTTTGAAAGGGAAAAACTCCTCTGGTCTCTGTTTTGCTTTTGTTGAGGAAGTCTGTCTTCCTGTTAAATGACCTCCTCATTCCCACTTCCTGTGCTCTGATTAACCTCCCGTATGGCACCAAAGACTTATAAAATGAATGAGTGGTAGGCCTAATTGTTTCCTCCGGGGATTATCAGATTTCATTTTTTGAAGCGTTTTTGATCATCTGCTATACTGACAAGCTATTGAATGTACACATTGGACGGTAGTCTAATAATCTTTCATAGGCTAGCCAACTCATGGTACATTGAATAATTGACCTAAGTTGGAGATCAGTAAAAATCTGATTGATGGAGCGAGTACACTTAAAAAAAAAGAAAAGCTTTTATGGTTAAAGGAAACACCCCACCCTCCAACTCCTGATACTCTTACTCTGTTAGATATCATCAATCTGTGATCTGTACTTCAGTTAGTGATTGCTTACAATGCCTTTTGACAACCCCCAGAGAAGGGGCATGAACTTGTTGCTCTCAATCAAAGGTTGGCGTATGGACACATAAATATGGTGTTCTAGCCAACTAGCTTGTGAACATTGGGGTGTGTTTGTGATCGTGGCTCTGTCCCCTATTTAAAGCACAACATGCATTGCATTATGGTCTATTGAGGCCGCTGTCGGTGGAGAAATTGGTACTTCTGCCTCTTCTATGATGGATTTTGCCTTGTATGATTGTTGAGCGTCGGTGCTAAATGCTGGTTCTAGAAAGAAGCCCTTGCTCTTTGATTCTGAGGGACTGACACCAAAACCTGACTTACAGTTGATGTTTTAGATGGCTCAAAAAAGTGCTGCTATCAAACCCCATTGTAGCTTCAGTGGAAATATCTCAAGGTGATGTCACATCGTCTACATTTGTCCAGCTATTCACAGGAATAAGAAAAATACACCACTAAACAAAAAAGTAACAATGCCAATATCTATTTTTTTTGTGTTTCATGGTCCTTAGAATAAGCGATACAATGAAATCCTGATAATGCCTTTATATCGGTTTTGTCTTGCAACTATTGGAATGGAGAAAATAATGATGATCAACTCAAGCCCTGTTGAAATTGTGTAATTTAAGATGGCTTCTTCTTGTCTTGGCCAGCTGTCAAAACAAGATGGGAAGGAGAGAGGCCTTTCTCAGAGGGGCAGGGCAGTTGTCGTCCTATCACGTGGAAGGATTTCCATTAGACAACCCCCTATTCCGGTGTCACTGGGAAAATGTGGCCACAGAAGAGGAAGAACTAATTGGGAAAACAGTACAACTAATGAAGCATAGGGTCTGAGCGTTTCACTCTTTGTATCGGAGCTGCAGCTTTATTGTGGTGTTTGTGAAAGATAACTCAAGATGGTGGATTATTCATGCATGGTTTTAATTTAATGGCTATACAGCTACTCTCCACTGTGTTGAATACCACCATATCCAAAAATGGTTGAAGCTGAGATTGTTCTTTTTAATCTGAATGACACTTTCATTAGTAATACTCAAATATTACTACAAACAACTGTTTGTTTTATGAGCAGTTTGGGATGGTAACTGGCCACAGCGTCAGATATCAAACCTTCATTTCAAGTGGTGTTTTAAGAGCATGCAACATCTGGCTTGTCCTGCCTGGCCTGCAGCCAAGGATATGATCCCCTTTTTTTAATTCACATCATGTGCAGCTGCAGGATCTGAGGACTGACTCTACATGTGCCGTTCTAAATCCATCTGTGCCTGGCATATATGTGGTCTACGATGTGCCTTGTATACAACATACAGTGCTATAGTGACTTAGACCCTCTCACAGATGGGCTCAATTTTTTTTTTTTTTTTTAAATGCCTAGCAGTGCTCTGGCTCATATGCCCAGATGGCTCTTCATGTCCTGCTAGGCTACCAGGCAGCATGTTGTTGTTGTCATTCATTATATTGTTGTTCAGTAAGTAGCGGGGGAGGGTACGGAGACCGAAGACCTTGGTTTGCTTGCCCCTTAAAAGTCACAATGAAATGATTGAATTTTTTTTCACCATGTGAGACAATTCTCCATATCATAACATTTCACAAGGAATGCCAAAAATTGCAATACTTCCTCCCTTCCTGAATTCCAATAATGACATACTGGAAAAAGGTCTATTATTAGTGGTTGCTTCATGGCTTACCAGTAGGCGTACATAAACTTTCCAACGTTTGTTATGGTCCAACCGGCCTATTTTTGAACACTCCGTTCCCATGTTATGTCCCGCCCCGACATCCTGTTTGAAACAGAATTATGTCAAAATATGTCAACAAGACGCCATTGAAATGCCATTTCCGTGTGATTTAAAAGGAAATTGGACCCTCGTTCACCCCAAATGGCCAGGCAGAGAAACATAATGCAGGCTTGGTCTGGGTACTAGCCTGCGGTGTGTGTGTGTGTGTGTGTGTGTGTGTGGCAGAAATGATGGCTGGAGAGACATGGCTCTGTGACACTAAACTGTACTCTAAATTGTACTAATTGGGATAACCCAGCCCAAATTCACATTGAACAGACCCGTCATGCCACATGAAGATTCCAGGGTATTTCAATTTGGTGTTTTGCCCGTCCTCGTTCCTCTGCTTCTGTAATTACATTTGGAGGATTAGCCTCAGCTGAAAGGATAGCTCCTGTACGTTTACCGGCTTGCAGTGGGACTCTGCAGCTCTGCATAATGTGATGTAGCAGAGGTTAGAAGTCAACCCAGGAGATTATTGTGTCACACCTGTGTTGGCACCAGATGGACCGCTGGGGCCTGGTTGCCATGGGGACAGACAAGCAGAATATGAATTGCTACTCAGGGCTCCAGAATAACTTTTTCCACAGGCGGCACATGCAACAACAACTTAAAATTGCAGTGCCAGCAGACACATCATTTAGTGGCACACCGGCACCAAACCTATGTCAGCATAAATGTACAGTAAATTAACATTTATTCACCTCAGTTGCATTTACTGATATTCTAAATGTTTTGGAAATGAAATACAAAGACTTTACATATGCTAAAGTAGATACTTGGTTTTAATTTTCAATAATTGAATCCATTCTCTTACACTTCAGACCCCTGTAGAATTCTAGGAGGTTGCTGCAGTGAGAATCCTCAGTTAAATGAGCATTTTCTTACTCAACAAACAGCTCTCCTAAAAACAAAAATAAATGGACAATTGCAAGTTGTTTTTTTTCATTTTAAAGACCACAACATCCTCTTTCCTTTTGTACCAAATGCAGTCATTGTACAAAATATAAGGAACTCATTTTCCGCAGTCCTTGATTGTCTCATCCCGTTCATGACTGAAGGGGATTTAATTGGTGAAATCAATAAGGAATCACAGGTTTCAGCTGGATTAAAACAAAACAAGTAGGCCTTACACTAAAGATCTATGAAAATTTGGAAATAACCAATAATCAGATTCTTTCTTCAGATGGTACAAAGAAACAAAGTCACCATATACTGTAAAAGCAGTTTACAAAATTTCAAAAGTCAATGAATCATAGGCTATAATCACACCCTATTTATTTTTACTTTAATTTCTTATGAAACGAAAATATGTAATTATGCCAAACAAGGAAAATATTCAATGATACAATATAGTCTACAATATAGTCTAAGAAGAGAAAACATTCCATACTTCAACCCCACACAGAAATGTAATAAGATCAGCTGTCAAATTTATACAGAGAAAACGCTGCATAAACCGGTCAGTCCACTTTCTACGTTTAATATCACAAAATAAAACGGGGGGAAAATGACAAAGAACTTGAAATGCTTTTAGAATGATAAACAGTGCAAAGTGGCAAGGCCTACAACAGAAAAGCAATTAGACCCCTCTCTTTGCTGCGCGTTGTGTTGTTGTGGTTACGAAATAGCTACTTGTCTTGCTTCATTCTCTGTGTCTCGTGCACGAGGATCATCGTTAATGTGAGATGCTATGGAATTAGGGGGTTATAGAAGTTAACAAAAATAACAAAAACACTGAAAATTGTCCTGAATTGTCAAATGTCTGTTCCATTTATTTTGGTCATTGATTGCCTCCTCTCCTCTACAATTATACAGTTTTACACTCAGTATCCACATCATTAGGTACTAGGGCTATACGATTAGTTGACATAATCAGCAAGATCATTTATACTGTGGAGTGTGCACATCAAAGACATGCAGCATTCACACCCAATGTTTTGAAGTTTGAGTTGCGTCAAAATCATTGACAGATTAATCAATTTCCAAAATAATTGTTAGTTGCAGCCCTAGTAGGTGCACCTAGCTAGGACCGGGTAGGACTCCCTTTTACCTCTAGTCTGAATTTCTCAAGGCCTGGATTCAACATCCATGCGTGGGTGGTGATCACGTGTCCACTCTAGCTTCATCCTCTTGTTGTCAGGAGTAGAAGCCGACATGGTCCTCTGGTGCTGTAACCCATCTGCTTCAAACTTGAACCATTTGTGGTCCTGAGATGCTCTTCTGCACATCACTGTTGTAGCAAGCTGCTGTTTGCTGTTACCTTGAGCCAGTCTTGCCATCCTCCTGTGACCTCTCATCAACAAGGCGTTTTAGCTGACTGGATGGTTTTTGGTTAAAGCCCCATTCTCTAAACTCTCAACACTGTAGTGCCAAAATCCCAGGAGACGCCAACCATTATGCTGAGGTCACATCATATCAGAAGAAGTAGAAGAATGGGATGACATTTTGTTGCTACAACTTGCAAGCATCCACATGTTTTAACTTGGTGGAAAGCCAACATTGACCGAAAAGGAGCTGCAGCAGTTATTCCTTGCTTTTCTCATCATCATCACAGTTCCATGAGGCCAAGTGGGTGATATTGGAGCCTACAAAAAATCCCACAAGTCCTACTTGTAATTAGCCCACCACTAGCAGACTGACAAATGTTTTTTTCAGTTGACCGCTAGTATTTATGGTGAATACAGTTTGACCAGGTTATTATAGCATCTTGTGCATTTTTTTAAGTTTTAGTCAAAATAGTAACTCTTCGCCTTATCTGCATGCTTTATACTTTATTTATATGGGACTGCAGGAGCCAGCTGTTTGCGTAAACAAGGTGGTGTACCTAATACAGTGGACATTGAGTGTATTGGCCACTTGACAATGCAATATAAAGAGCTGCACTGTGTACAGTATGACACATAAGGCACAAACACCTCATAGTACAGATAAGTCTAGTCCAGAGTTGTCGGTGTGCCCCGATGATCCTTGAACATTAATGCATGTGTCTGTCGATCATATACCCCCCCTCCAAAACACACACACACACACTCTGAGGACAGAGAGTCCTGGATTCCGTGCTATATATAGCCTGGTTCTTAGGTGCAGATTAATATGATGTTGTTGGGAAGATTTCTTTGTGAGTGCCTGGCCAGAGCACAGTAGCACACATAGATGCACACACTTTCATTCTGGGCCAGTACTGGGCTAAAAGCCTTTTGAGTTTGTACTCGACAAAATATTTGAGTGTTTTTGGTCAAAGGAAATCAGAGGTGCATTTACAAACTTGAAATGAAGCCTGTCAGAAAAAGCTGTGAATGAACATTAGGCTGGATACCATGTTTAATGTTGTCTTTTGTATATTTTACACAGTATTTCCAGTGTTATTTAGCTAGCGTGTGACTGTAAAAAAAAAAAAGATATTTAAAGTCAAATATCAGCAAAATATTCAAAATCACTACTGTTTATTCTTAGCTGAAATAGAATCTTTGCCAAGAATCTCCCTAGAATGTTAGTGTATGGAAACATGCTAAACTATAACAATAATACTTAATGTTTCTGAACCTAATCCTTGATTTTTAACAGACAGAATGGTTTGTTGAATGCATCTCCGGTTTTACTGAAAGCCAAACTGGCTCCTGGTAGAGAAACGGGCTGCAATGGGGAAGCTAACCTATATTTTAGGAAAGTTGTGGGCTATTAGAGGGCAGGAAAAACGGGGCCAAATGAGAGGTCAGCAAGTTTGACTTCTTTGTTGTTTTGATAGGTCAGTAAGAGTTTTTGAAATGGTTTTAACTTTGGAATCACATGACTGCAGGGAAAGTGCTGATTTTGATTCAAATCATCTTTTGAAAGGAGTTATTTCAGGTATTGCAGAAAGAAACCATTCTAGTTTCACAGTCTGGGTGGAAAAATGCAGATATTCACGTATGTGCAAGACCAACATTCTTACTGGTCAGGACTAGATTATTGGTCAGAGCTACATCTGGAGCAAGGCATGTATAGAATGGAAAATGGGCCTCATTGGGGCCTTTATTTGAAGATTTGCTATCGGTGTTTCATCATTCTCTGACATCCCGTTTCCTGGCTGACCAATCAGGGCCTGGAGTGTTTCCATACCGCTGATGACACATTTCATTACCAGATGGAAGCATCTGCTCTCACCCCATACGTCTACATAAAAAAACACCTATTTGTTGATTTGGTGTAATGAGTAGGAAGAAGGCACTCTAGTGAATTGGTACAGATCATTCACCAGATCAGATGTTTGGCATTGTAGAATGTCTAATACTTAGGATATCCTTTTCAGACAATTTCCATTCTGGAAAGGATGCTTTAGGACATTGTCAGCCTTCTATCTTGCAGTGTTTTCTCTGTCGCACTGAAGACAACCTCTCTAGATTATCTTCACTTGAACTGAATAACAATTTCTCTCTGCATACTATAGATTGGATGATTGATGTTGGGCAGGCTCCTTCCAATTAGTCTACTTCAAATTTACTGGATGAGCCACAGTGGAGGTAGAGGCTTTGCAGTTGCATCAGAAATCTCCTATCAACCACATCTGGCGCCATCATGGAGGTCAATTGGTTGTGCGCAAGTAATGGCTAAATATATAACAACCAGGCTGGAAAAAGAGAGACACCTCAAAGATTGTTGTGGTTTGGGTGTAGGTTAATTCAGTAACATAAGTGAATAGTCTGAGGTAGATTTCTTTCCAAATGTAGCTTACTGTGACACTTTAAACTGTCTAGTCTTTAGCCCTAGTCAATTCGTCTTGCAAAAGCTACAATCAATACCATACCAAAATTTGTACATCAAAGCTGAAACAATGTAATAACTTACAATTACCTGAAATAACAGTTGTAGTTGTTTTAAAATGCAATAATTATACAAGTAGAATTTGTTTTTTGTTTTTTTTCTCTATTAAAGAGCCATTTGATGGTTCTTCTGAAAAGGGAGAACAGAAACTTTAAAGTAGTTTTTATATCTCATGTTCATGACTGAGTTTTATGTGAGCTGGCAAAAGTAAAGCATGACTTGAAATGCTACAAAACTGAGGACTGGTTCTGTTAAAAATTCTCATATCCAAGCGGAGTTTTATCTTTGGTTCTTCATAGCCCTAAAAAACAAACCTGTCACTGTTATTCTTAGGTTTTTACTGGCATTGTGAACCTGGGCAGAAATGATACTGTGTGGCAAAAGGCAGACGGTCAAAAATGGGTTCTAATAAGTTGAGGCATCGACTGTTAGAAGTCCAGTATTGGCCATTCTGCTCAAGGCATTGTATTGGAATCCTTTTCGACCAGCTGCTGTTTCTCCACGTTCAGTCTCAAGATAGAAATGGATAGCAGCGACATCTTGAGGCTCTTAGCCTGGGTCGCCCCACAAATATAGGCTTGAAATTTTGCAGTAGAAACCACAAACCTGCAACCAATACTTGGCAGCTAATTGAGCTTTCTATGAGCCATTTAGATTGATGAATCAGATGCAAAAGCTGTGACTTGATCCCTATATTACGAAGACTCCCTGTCTGTCCAAATTTTTACAATCTGTATGGATCTCATGCTCTCATATGCATGAGTTTGTACTCAGCCATTTAATTTATTGGCTTTTTTTTAATCCTGTGTCCCACTCAGTCAATCTCTTGTTCTTTGTCTCTGTTGCGTGCACACACAGAGCCGCAGTGTGGCATGAAGGCAAGGCTATATGAGGCATCTTGTTTACATCAGAGCCGGTCTCTTAGTAAATGGGAGGTTAAGAGAGAGGCTCTGTTTATGCCACTTGGCCCGTCGACGGGGCCTGGCACTGCCATGTGGCTCTGGGCGGCCACCAGCTACAATGTACCCCCAGTGCAAGAGGAGGGAGGGGGAAGTGAGAAAGAGAAAGGGCGGCGCTTTAAGGACCTCAAAGGAAATCTACAGCTTCTCTCAGTAGACTGCCACATTTCTGGAATTCCATTTTTCTCTCCCGTTGCTTTATGCATCAGATGAGTGTCCGCTGTGTACTGGGTCCACAACATGTACAAAAATAATAGTGGGCCAGTGGTGTGAAGATTTTAAATCACAATGCCTTTTAAATTTGATTGGGAGTTTGGATCATGTGAGCCAGTAGGAAGTAGTAGAGTGGGAGGGCCAATCTATCAGGTCAACAGGCCAGAGCAGACTCTATATGGGATATTTGAGAGTAAGTGTTTCTCAAGATTATTCAGGAATGGTTCTGAATCTTGTCAAGGCAAAATATTGACCCTTGCTGTCATGTATCCTAAAGAAAGAGAGCTCGCTAGTAATGAGGCTGAGACCAAAATAAAATGTATGATTCATCGGAAAGTTTACAAATGTATGAAAATGCAACCTTCAGTTTTTTAAACAAAGGGCTCTCAAAAAAGGGTTTCGTTCTATAAAGGGCTATCCCAAGATTCTGATAAATATGACATGGAAACGGGGCTAAAAGAAAGGAACATCTATTTATTGACCTCACATCTCTGTTCAGACTAATGAAGAAAAAAAATCTATCAAGATCTACAAGGTTTAAAGGTTACATGCCCTTCACGCCCCCTCCTCACACTTAAAATATGCAACTCTATCTCTAAATCCTCACAAAAACGTGGATGCAGTGTGTGCATTTGGCTTTCATTTTTTTCAGGACTTCCAGTGTTCAGAGAGAGCGAGAGATAGTGAAGGGCAGGTTTCAGTTGTCCTCTCCTCCCATTGGTTTACTTTGCTTCCTGATTTATTTCTATCTGTCTAAGGCAAGCCATGGATATGGATAAGCCAGGGATATGCTGAGCAGCACAATAGACTTGGGTGTGTGTGTGTTGTACACCTTCTAACCAACCTGCTGGGTGAGCCCATCATTGTAATCAGGAGATGAGATGTGGTCCCGTATCACTGCCTCATGGTAGACTGCAACATGATATTCCAAACTACAACTCTATACAGGCTTTGCAGTTTTGTCATATATCTCGTAGCAACCACAGCTGGCCCCGTCTTGGAGCTCCACTGGAGAATTGGTTGTGCTCAAAAAATGCCTTAATATATAACAGCCAGGCTAGAAAGAGAGAGCTACCTGGAAAAAGATAGGAATGTTATAAGGAAACGTGAACAGTCTGATCAGTTAATTTGTTTCCAAATGTAGGTCACTGTGACACAGTGAACTGTCTTGTCTTTAGCCCTAGTCTCTACTCTTGTAGCCTGAGAAGAGTCAGCTCGGTAAACATGAACAAACTGTTAGTGTTTGGCTTTGTTAGCTAGCTAATTAGCCAGCAGGCTAATTTAGCAAAGCAGATGTTCATGTTAACATGCGATTACTAGCCACTGCTAACGCTAGCTCCTACTAGATACATTAGCTAGGGTGCTAGTCAGATGTGTCAACTACAATTCAGGGATGGTTAGCTGGCCAGATACTATGGTTAGCTAGCAAACAAGCAGACATTATCTAAACACTAAATCAATCAGATGTATCTGTGGAAAAATGATCAGTTCCCAGCAGGGTTGCTAGGTCTTTGTGACAAAACCAGCCAATGGCCAATCCAAGCCAGCCCAAAAACCAAAACCAATCAATACAGAACTCAAAATAAGTTGATGCCAAAGCTTAAACACTGCTTTTAAAGTCCAACAGTATTACTACCATTGTGAAATTTATTGCAAAACCATAAATTAGTAGAATAATATAAAGACGTGCCCATGTCTGGCAATGGACATTAAAAATACATAGGCCTATGTATACTGAGTAGTTTTACAAAATGTTGTATGATATGCTATCATAAATAAATATAGCTCTGTGAAAATATAGTCCAATTCACTGATGCATTCTGGCCTTCTACTAGATATGAAAAATAACAATAATTAATGGCATTCACACATAAAAGCACAACCCGTGGACACAAAAATCAACCTGAAGCAACATTTCAAAAGTAGCCCAACTCCACAGGAAAACCACGGAGCTGGCAACACTGGTTCCCAGTCAAAAACAGCACAGAAATTAACCATGTCTGTTCACTTCTGTGGAGACGGCCAAGTTGTACATTTAGAATACGCAATCAGCTGGATGAACTGCATGCCTGTCAACATTGTCTTGGTGATGTTCTAAAATTGAGAAGGTGTGTGTTTGTTTGTTTCTGCCATTTTTTTTGTTATGAATCTGCCAGTCGCGGCGAGCCCAAAGCTAATCTGGACGTTGTTGGGGTCTGTTGGCAGCGGGTGTCACCATTGCTCTGGTAGCATGTAAGGGATGTTTGGCTTTTTGATTCATAATGTCAGGGTCTGGCCAAGCTGAACACAGAAACACAGGGAGGGGAGAGCAGACACTTTTAACGCGATCAGACAGGATGTCTGTCCCCCAGGCTCATACAGAGACATGGCCCTCCATTCCCTGCTGCAGCTTTCCTGACTATCATCCAGTCAACCTTTGTGCAGGCTGGAAATCTAAAATAACCCTTTCATACACCAGCTCTACTGTTTTTAACAAGACTATTTATTCAGTGAGACAGGGAGTCACTGACATTTATGCTGGCCTTCTTTGGCCCCTTGCTTTTTAGTGGAATTTTGTGAAACCACCATTGGCCACATCAAGATATTGTGATTTTCTTTTTCATATTTGCATCATTCATATACCAGGATATACGCTTTGATGTGAATTTTGTAAATGGACGTTATTCCTGAGGCTGACATGCTTTATACACTCAAACAAACAAAATATGTAACCTTGTAAAGTAATATGCTTAGTTTTTTCCTTTCATATTTTTGTGTAGCTTTTCCTAACACGCAGCCTTGTCTCTGTGTCTGTAGGTGCTGATGAATGTGACCTAGTTATGCAGGTTCCCCATTGGATCTTGGCTCTAACCTCCACCTGGTGACAGGACCTTGGACTAGCTACATTTCTGTCACCCCCTGGGATTCCCTTCGCTGCCCATAACACAGTTCACCATGCTGAATGCAGCTAAATAACGAGTAGAATTGGGGGGGAAAAACACAAACTGCAACTTTTCTAAACTCCCCTCAAAGGACTGCCATGTTTGTATTAGGATGAGAAACTGAGTGAAGAAGCCCTTGAAAGCACGGAAAACTGAGGGGGCCAGAGTGCTAGTGTCTGACAAAAGAGAAGAGCTGTGGGAGGGTGCCATCCTTTCTGTAGGTTGGCAGTGCCAAAGCCAGCTGGGGCCTGAGGATGACCAGCCTGTTCAGGCGCAGTAGCAGTAATGGAGGCTCCAGAAGCGGTGGAAGCGGTGGGGGTGGCAGCAGCGGCTCCACCCCAGGGCAGCTCAACAATAGCAGGCCCAACCGGCAGGTCCGGCGCCTGGAGTTCAACCAAGCTATGGAGGACTTCAAGACTATGTTCCCCACTATGGACTATGAGGTGATCGAGTGCGTGCTGCGCTCCAACAATGGGGCAGTGGATGCCACCATTGACCAGCTGCTCCAGATGAGCATTGACGGACAGGGCTCAGATGACAGCTCTGACTCGGATGACAGCATTCCGCCAGAGGTCAGTGGAACAGGTCAAAGGTCACCAACATCACTGGGGAATCTAAAAACAGCTGTATACAGCCAATGTAGTACATCAATATTTAATCAATCAAAGTGAATCATAGCCATTATATCAGAGATGGCTGACACTGACTGTATCATATCTGATTTATTTATTTTAATAAAAGGCCAACATACGCCTTATATATCAGTCTAATGCTACAGCAAGGTATCACAAATAACTTGAACACTGAATAACTGTGGAAAACATGTTCCTTTAGAAAAATCAGCAAATATCCAATTCAAGTTAGCGGCTAAGCGCTATATTGGTGTAAACCTACACCCAAAGCCATCTTCTTTCACTTCACCCATCCATTTATATTTATATATACTGCTTTAGAGAAGAAAATGAAGATTTACTGAGACACCTCTTAGATCCTGCCGATATTGTGTGAACTGTGTTACTTTGACCGGTAGCATGCATGCTGACACAGTGCATTAGCCCAGGGCTTCATGACCCACTAGAGATGCTGCTGACTCAAGCACTGATTGAATTCGATTCCAAGTCGAGTGTGAAACCATAATGCATTACTTAGTGGGCTCTCAGCAACCCCCCACCCCCCCATTTCCCTTTATGTAGAGTTGTTGTTGAGTTAATAGAACAATGTTCATGAAAGAAATGGTCAACACAACCTGATAAAATGTCATATTTTATATCTTCTAGCTTCAGAGTTTGTGTGTAATTTGTATATTTAAGCAGTGCTTATCATGGTCTGTAGCACAACCTTTGTCTAAAAAGCTAAATTTAGCATCAGTGACAGGAAGGGCTTTGGATCCCATTCCCGAACCAACTGTGACCTCTAGTCATTCTACCAGAATAGAAAATGTGAGGTGTCTAAATCTAGTATGTGTTTGTGTCCCAGTTAAGTTATCCGACACTATAGCCTCAACCCAGATATGAATAACTCTTAATTTGGAATGACAGTGGAATGCTTGCAGAAATGTGGACCCATGGCCAAACAGTTATAAACAGTAATTTGTTTTTCTAGCTTTAAATGCCTGTAGGTTTGCATTTGCTAAATTAAATGCTTCATAATAGAAACTTGCAAAGTTAAGGGTTTAAAAAAATGAAAGTGATTTGAAGCAAATCCTGTGTTGTCGCTCTCTGGCTCTTGCTAGATTCTGGAGCGAACGTTGGAACCAGACAGTTCGGATGAGGAACCTCCTCCTGTCTATTCTCCGCCAACATACGATATGCACATCTATGACAGGAAATACCCGGAAGCCCCGCCGACACCCCCACCAAGGTAAGGAGGAGGGCTTGGGAGGACCTGAGGCCTTGGAGATGTAATTATCAGATTAAGAGCTACAGAAAGCATTTTTGTTGGATTACTGCTGAGTGGAGGTTTTCCAAAGTCTTTTTAATGCTTCTTTCTAGAACCTTGTTCATCAAAAACCTCAAAACCAGCTGGTCTGCAGAACGGGAATAATCAGCAAAAATAAAAATACTTTCCATAGATTACATCTAAATGTCAGTTTACTTTTGTGACAAATACTTAAGCTGCTAATGAGACTGTACGTAGCATTTCAGAAAATGTTCATTCTTTTCATTCTGAGCAAGCTTGGGTCCAAAATGTCAATACATTTTTCACCATTCCAAACTTTTCACTTTTCCAAACAACCTCGGTTGGTTCAGATAAACACGATTCTACCGTCCATCCCATTTGGCCACCAAGTCCTCAGTGATTCAACATTGTCTCATAAAGGCAAATTCAGCACTTTCACTTATTCTCACTGAAGACGACTACAGTGCTAAATCCTCACCTAGAGCCTTTGTTCAAATGTTTTTTTACAAAGCCTAAATTCTCCCAGACCCAGTGAAGGGACTTCTATGGTGCCTTGTGGATTTGCATGCTCTGAATATGAATCACACAAGCCTTTGTAGATCTGGTGATCTGGTGAAGGCCCCCCTCCCCCCTGTCATTATCATTATTGCTCCACCTGGTGGTCATTGTAAAAACTGCAGACTGTCTCCCAGTTCTCCAAGCAGCCAATTGATAGACCACGATCACAACAAACAAACATGTTAAATGAATTTGCAACACCCTGAGTGTCCAAGATTGGTAAGAAACCTCTGACAATATTTGTTTCACATTTGACATAGATGTCTTCTCTGGAGCTGCAACACTTTGAATTCTTTTCAATCTACTATAGTGCACCCAGACTTATCACTGACACGTTGCTAAAAGTGGCACTGTCGATGTGACATTGAAAAAGAAAGCAAAACAACATTGAAAATTGAAATATTTTGATGACTGAAGGGAATACATTAGCACCCGCTGATGGAGATCAGTGGACTCTTTTTTTTTTTTTTTTATAATTCAAGAGATAAAGCAAACAGATGAAGAAATTCTCTGAAAGGTAACTCAAACTGCTGAAATTAACCAGTACATCTCTGGCTTCAGAGCTTTAATTGATGTGTGCTCATGCATTACAGAGACCTAAGAACATATCAGCGCTACAGAAGATGAGCCAGGGGAACTAAATTTTAAATTTTGTTAAACTGTGCAAATAGAATGATTTCTTGCATGAGGCAATATAATTAGGATTGTGAAGGCTATGATAGCACTGACCTGGTACACTTTTTTTCCACTCAGTGTAAGTGTACTTACATCCTGGTCCAAGAGCATATTACTGAGCCCCTCATAACAGAACAGCACCTTGCCCACCCTTGGATCAGAAACAGAGACCAGTCTTTTTCCAGTCCTTCAAATATCAAGGCAATGGCAAGATTTTATAGGCTCTATTTTCGTGAATAAAGGCGCAGTGCAAGACGCAGGTCTTTGATTATTTGCCATTTATATGTACACAACATGACCTAAAGAGTATCTTCACCTAAAGCGCACAAGGAGCACACTGCACAGCACTCTTCCTCAGACAACGCAATATAAGAGATCCACCGGCTGTACAGTGCATTCAGAAAGTATTCAGACTTCACTTTTTTCACATTTTGTTATGTTGCAGCCTTATGCTAAAATCGTTTAAATTCATTTTTTCCCTCATCAATCTACACTCAATACCCCATAATGACAAAGCAAAAACAGAATTTTAGAATTTTTTGCAAATTTATTAAAAAGGAAAAACTAAAATATCACTAAAACTAAAATAAAGTATTCAGACCCTTTGCTATGACACTTGAAATTTAGCCCTGGTGCCTCCCATTTGTCTTGATCATCTTTGAGATGTTTCTGCACCTTGATTGGAGTCCACCTGTGGTAAATTCATTTGATTGGACATGATTTGGAAAGGCACACACCTGTCTATATAAGGTCTCACAGCTGACAATGCATATCAGAGCAAAAACCAAACCATGAGGTCGAAGGACTGCCTGCAGAGCTCAGAGACAGGATTGTGTCGAGGCACAGATCTGGGTAAGGCTACAAAAAAATTTCTGCTGCATTGAAGGTTCCCAAGAGCACAGTAGCCTCCATAATTCTTAAATGGAAGAAGTTTG